>CM053265.1:31632251-31768293 GCA_028583415.1 Protea cynaroides
ATCCACTTCAGCTTCAACTTCCATAGCTACCACGTTCCCGTATGCAGACGCATTCATATAGTCTTCGACGGTATAACCTGCATCATCAACTAAAAATATTCGACGTCGAGGGGTGAGCACACAACACGGCTCAATGAGTAGCCAAAACAATGCAACAATACATATGCATGCAAAACGTCAATTTATATCTTTGGTCCGGTTTAAAGTATGTAGTATGCTATAGAAAGGTTAAGGTAGCCAAAGGTCGCGTTTATTGACTCCGCTCTATACACGAGTGTGTGACGTTACCCGAAGATCACGTTTATCGTCAACTCACATGCACCCAATCATGAACATTATATAACAAAGGTTACGTTTATTGCTATATAGTGCCATACCAACACGCAAGCCCCTATTGGCGAGGGCTGCAAACTGGGCTCGCAACTAACCAATCCTAATGCCAAACAGTGTATCCAAGGCCTTACCCCAGCATCCCTCAGAATGCCCATAGAGATAGAGCTAAGGCCCCCCGGTAGAATCAGAGACTACAAGGACCGAGACCACCTCCCCTGATACTCTATGACATAATAGTTCTGCTAAAGTAATGGCGATACGACGATGCCAATGCACAAAACTTGAGTTAGAGATAGAGCTAAAGTGCTGAGACCCGCCAAAGGTTAACGTTTATTGACATTCTCATCACACCTCCCCTGATACTCGCTCGGATTAAGCACATCAACCACACACATACAAGCACATGCCTATTCCTATCATCATCATCATCATGTTATAAACAATAAAGTAAATATGCATGAACAAGTAATAGAAATATTGGATGGCATGCTGTATGCACATTACAAACATATTCGCATAGAATCAAACATAGCGTAGGACTCAAGAAATAGAAAACAGTTTATTATTAACCAATTTAGTTTGGGGTTAAAGTTCCTCACCTTAGCTTGCTATAAGATATTTTTCCAAGCTTTAAATTCACCTTTACAATGTTATTATATTGCTAGAAAACTTAACAAAATCGATAGAATTTAATTAGAATTTATTCGGAATTAAAAACCATTCTGTCAACTGAGGGTCGATGCTAGGGTCGATGGGTCTATCGACCCTCCCTTCTTTCTGAACTTCCCGAATGCTGAGGGTCAATAGTCAGAAACACCTAGGGTCGGATGGTCATCGACCCTGGGTGCGACCTTCGGTGCACTTTGGTCCAATTTCTACTTTTTAATCCATTCTTCATGTTTGGGGTCCTATGGTTTGTTCCCACATTCCATTAAACATTCATTCCATGGTCTGAAACCATGAATCATCCTCCTAGATGGCTTTCATGCATTCTCCTAGGGTTTTCCATGAAAACCTAACCATGGATGGATGGTTTGGGTTTTTCCGAGATCACTCTCTCTCCAATAACTATCCTAAGGTCTGTAGAAACTCATGGAATTAGTATCCATACCTGAGAAGATTAATCTTCCAATGTAACTCTTCTCCTTTTTGCTAGGATCTCTTCCTTGCCTCTCTTCTTCCTCTTTTCCTTCTCCTCTCTTTCTCTCAATTCAATTAGGGTTGTGAAAGGAGTGAAAGTGGCTTAGGGACATCCTTTAAATAGACTAGGAACATCCTAAATAAGTCCCATTAAGATTTGGAAAGAATCCCAATCGAAAAATATAGAAATTTCCTAATTTCTATATTCGACAGGAACAGAGGGTCGATGGGAGGGTCGATGATCCCGTCGACCCTAGGGTCTTAAGCGGTCCGACCCTCCCCTCAAAACTGAGGGTCTGACTTTCTGTTTTGGGAGGTCCAACCCTGCTTAGCTGGGTATGCGACCCTTCCCCTATTTTATGTGTTTTTGGGTCGATTTGATATACTTGGGATCTCGATCTCCTTCACGCCCTTGGTCCATTTGACTCGACCCTGATGGGTAAACCTGGTTCAAGGTGGTAAGACCGGGTTAGATTGACACGGGTCTTATACATTCTAATTCTTTATTAAGATTTCTATCATTCCCATTATGCCCTTCCCAAGAATGTGGGTGCTTAAATGCACGTCCCCACACCTAGATTGTCTTCTAGAAGTGTGCATATATGGCAGTTCGACTAGGGTGTTGCATAAAATAAGTTATTGCCAAAAAATAGAATATACTATCTAAATATGGCATATAAAACATTTATGGAAAGAAATTCACATACAGTAAGATTGTTTAAAAAATCTTTCAAATATGGCATGTATTGCAAATAAGGCAAAAGCCTATATGGCATGATCTAGTATGCTATCTTTTAAGCATGGCAAGACCCTAATTGCTATTTTCTTTCCATATTTAGGGTTTTCTACCCTAATTGCTATTTTTTTTCTATTTTTTTAGGGTTTTCTACCCTAATTGCTATTTTCTTTCCATTTTAGGGTTTTCTACCCTAATTGTTGCATTCTTTCCATTTTTTAAGGTTTTCTACCCTAATTGTTATTTTCTTTCCATTTTAGGATTTTCTATCCTAATTGCTATTTTCTTTCCATTTTAGGGTTTTCTATCCTAATTTCTATTTTCTTTCCATTTTTTTAGGGTTTTCTACACTAATTGTTATTTTCTTTCCATTTTAGTGTTTTCTATCCTAATTGTTGTTCTTTCCGTTTTTAGGGTTTTCTACCCTAATTATGGCAATAAGCATCCAACTATGGCAATGAACATCCAAACATGGCAGTGTATCTAAAAAAAACACTCATGATGAAAAATTCAATGGTATAAATCACTATTGATGGTAATCTAACCGTTCAGATGCATTGAAATCAACCATGATGATAATCTAATGGTTTAAATGCATTTAAAACATTCATAGTGAAGATCCAACGGTTCAGATTCATTTAAGACACTCATAATGAAGATCCATTGGTTTGGATCAAGCATCAACATATCTAAAATCAATGGTCCAGATTTGCTAATTCAATCATCCAAGATCAATGACCCGATTTTATCATTAAAGCATCCAAGATCGATGGTCAAATTTTATCTCATAAAAATTCATAATCAGAGGCCATGATCAATCACTTAAGGAAAATCTAAATCAAAGGCTAGATCAATCACCTTGAGATTTGGAATCATATGGCTCACAATTGATCAAATTAAAATTCATTCAATATGAATGGCTCATATTAAATTTAACATTACATCCTTATCAGATTAACATCAATGGCTCAAATCATATGACCATTTCATGGCATCATATGATCAAACAAAAATAATCATCCAAAAACTCAATTTCATGGGAGAGAAGATTAGGTGATAAATTTACGGATCAAGGGGGATTACAATGGATATGGAGTAGCAAGTTGGGATAATGGCTGCAAGTGATAGGATGTTACAGTGGTACACCGAATCAGGTAAGTGAATGGTGGCATTGATAATAAAAAGAATGAAAGAGTAGAGGGTTTACGTGGTTTGTAGATCCCTAAACCTTCTGCTCTGCTTCTTCCCCCTTTCTTTTCTCCCAAAATCGAGCCCCTTAGAAAAGCTCACGTTTTCTCCTTTTTCTTTCCCTTTTTTCTCTCTCTTTTCCCTTTTTTTCTCTCAAAATCGAGCCCAAAAGAAAAAAAATCTCTAATTCACATTTTTCCCCTCTTTTTTCTCTCTTCTTCCCTTTCTTTTCTTTCAAAATCGAGCCCAAAAGAAAAATCATCATTCACGTTTTTTTTTCCTCTTTTCTCTCTCTTCTTCCCTTTCTTTTCTCTCAAAATTGAGCCCAAAAGAAAAAATCCTCCTCCCTCACGTCTCTTCCTTTTCATTTATTCTCTTTTGGAAATCCAAAAAATCTTTTTTTGATTATCTCAATCTCCCTCTCTCCTTTCACGTCTCCCTCTCCCCTTTTTTTTTTCCTTCTTTTTCTCCAAAAAGTCTTTTGGATTATCTCAATCTCCCTCTCTCTTTCACGTGTCCTCTCCCCCCTCTTTTTTCCTTTTTTTTCTCCAAAAAATCTTTTGGATTATCTCAATCTCCCTCTCTCTTTCACGTCTCCTCTCTCCCCTCTTTTTTTATTTTTTTTCTCCAAAAAAATATTTTGGATTATCTCAATCTCCCTCTCTCTTTCACGTCTCCTCTCTCCCATCTTTCTTTCCTTTTTTTCTCCAAAAAATATTTTGGATTATCTCAATCTCCCTCTCTCTTTCACGTCTCCTCTCTCCCCTCTTTTTTCCTTTTTTTTTTCCAAAAAAATCTTTTGGATTATCTCAATCCCTCTCTCTTTTACGTCTTTCTCCCCTTCTCTTTCTTTTCTTTTTTTTTCTCAAAATCTTTTGGATTTTATCATTTATATATAATAATATATTATGTACATATATAAACATATATTTAATAACATACATATATATATAGTATGCAATATATATAATATATATAGATACTAAGCACATAGATGAACTTATTCAAAAATGGGTTGAGACTGGTTTGGACCAGAACTTGCTTGAACTGAGTTGACTAGATTGATTATAATTAATTGGATTTTCTCACTCTATTATTTCATTGGCCATTTTCGCTGTCATCCCGCATTTTTCGATAGTCTTTATTCCAAATTTTCTACGTTCACTTTGTAGAACATTAAAAATGAGGAATATTGGAGCTTGAATCAACTCATTTGGAAATAAAATGGTCGACTTATGAATTTTTGAAGTTTAAGTGGACCAATTATCGACAATTTAGCTGACCATTCTGCATGAGATCCTTTCGGAGGCTTCTACCGAAAATATTTTACGTCCACTTTATAGAGCACTAAAAATGGAACATAATGAGACTAAAATCACCTGATTTGGATATGGGATGATCAAAATATAAATTTTTGAAGATTAAATGACCATTTCCATATGTAATTTTGCATGGGACCCTCTGGAGACTTCTACCCAAGATTTTTCACGTCTACTTTGTAGGATATCACAAATGAATAATAACGGCTTTGGAATCATCGGAATCCAACGTAGAACGGAAAAGATATGAAGCTTTGAAGTTCTAACGATAACTTTGCATGCAAGTTTGCATGGGGCCCACTGGTGACTTCTACCAGAAATCCTTTATGTGCACTTTGAAGAGGACTAAAAATAAGCAATAATGGTACTTAAACCATATGATTCAGATGTTGGATGATCAAGATATGATGATTTGAAATTCAAACAATCCAACTTACGATAATTTGCAGGAAAGCCCCTGGGATTATTTATGATAATTTCAGAAACGTCCCTTGTACGTATCATCTCACTAAAATGACCATATCTTCTTCATTTGATATCAGAATTGGGCTATTTTGGTATCATTTTGAAGATAATTCCATGACCTATGTAACCATGTAGATTACAGCCTGTGACCTCATTGTGGGGCCCACCGAAAACTACCTCAAGGTCGTTGCCAAAACCCAAATTTTCACTTATCTTTCTTCCTTTGTTGTCTACACACTAGTAAGACATTGTTCAGTTGGAAATGGCAAAAATGGGGTGCTTACAGATGCCCCTCTTTAGCTGAGATTGTTACCAATTGAAGGCTGAAGATAAAAGAACCACATTTTTGGGATATGAGTGAGATTGCTTATTGGGCTGCACTTAGGGATATTTGTCCTAAACTGCCTACGTATTCTAAGGGTGTCCTAGAAATCAAGCCCAGAACGTAGTTCGAGTGGCAAGAAGGTTTGTTCTTCTTGGAAAATTGATGATTGTTCTTCTTGTATGAAGCTAGGCTGTGAATACAAGGCTCATTGTAGGCTGGGAACCTCTTCTTGCTGAGGTGGAACTCATGATGGAAGGTATGTGCAGGCTCGAACCCGGCTTGATCCATTTGTAGGCTGATAAACCTTTTCTTGTATGAAGCTAGGCTGTGAATACAAGGCTCATTTGTAGGCTGGGAACCTCTTCTTACTGAGGTGGAACTCATGATGCAAGGTATGTTCGGGCTTGGACCCGGCTTGATCCATTTGTAGGCTGATAAACCTCTTCTTGTATGAAGCTAGGCTGTGAATACAAGGCTGATTGGTAGGCTTGGATCATCTTCTTGTATGAAGCTAGGCTGTGAATACAAGGTTCATTTGTATGAGCTTGGGTTCGGCTTTTATTTGTCTGGATGTAAGACTTGTTGTCTTTTCTTTGATTGAACTGAGGCTATTTTGATTGAGATTTTGAGATTGATTTTTCAGAATAAGCTAGGGCTCTGCATTTGATTTACTTATAGGTTGAGATTGATTTGAACTTTGAATGAGCTAGGGCTCTACATTTGATTCACTAATAGGCTGAAATTAATTTGAACTTTGGATGAGCTAGGGCTTTGCATTTGATTCCCTTGTGGGATGAGATTGACTTGATCTTTGAATGAGCTAGGGCTCTACGTTTGATTCACTAATAGGCTGAGATTGATTTGAAATTTGGATGAGCTAGGGCTCTACATTTGATTCCCTTGTGGGCTGAGATGGACTTGATCTTTGAATGAGCCAGGGCTCTACTTAATAGGCTGAGATTGATTTGAATTTTGGATGAGCTAGGGCTCTGCATATGATTTACTTACACTGAGATTGATTTAAACTTTGGATGAGCTAGGGCTCTACATTTGATTTATTTATAGATTGAGATTGATTTGAACTTTGGATGAGCTAAGGCTCTGCATTTGATTCTGAAATGAGCAAGAACTCAGAAGGTCACTTTTAGGGTGAGGAATTTGCTATTGATTCTGAAATGAGCAAGAACTCCAGAAGGTCACTTATAGGGTGATACTAAATGACTCATCTTTGAAGTTCCTACCAGCTTTGGACCATCGGGATTGAAAAATTGGAACATCCTTCTAGGAAGCTCTATGGTTATGAACCTTCAGGAATGGAAACTTGAATATCCTCTTAAGTAGCTTTGTTGCTATGAACCTTTAGGATGCTCGAAAGTAACCCACACAGGAAGTCTTTGTTGACTTTGAACCTTTAGGGTTGAAATCTGATCCATCTTGAAAGTCTCTTGACTTTGAACCTATAGAATGCTGGACATATTTGAAATGATGGTAAATTCCTTGGCAGTTTTCCAAGGTTTTTTCCCCTGCTTTGTTGGTGATGCATAAAACATGGCATCAATGGAAATGGTGTCATGAACTTTGCTGGCATGATACCTAATTTGAAATTTTCCATTTATGACCTGGTACTGAAAGTTTGACACAATTTCAGTACGGTAGGGAAGACTTGGTTACTCCCTTTGAAGGGTTCCATGTAATTTGAAGGTGATGATTTTCTTCAGCCAACATTGGTGTTGTTGGATTTTGGATTGAAAGAAACTCTAGCGAGGATTTTGGACAAGAATGAGGGGAGCTTGACAGTCTCTAACCAAAGTGATTTTATTGATTGACCTTGGTGTTAGACTGTCGAGGGGCATATGATCAACTATGTTCTTTGACTGTGCATTATGGTAGACCAAATTGGTAGAATAGCCAAACGGCGATGAAATGTAACGTGGGTTTGGCCCTCGATTTAGGCCCACGAAAAGCTCAGGGCCTTGCAACATTGTTGTGCCAATTTTGAAAGATGAATGAACCATGGCCACAAAGTAGGCATGAGGCGCAAAGGATTCGAAGTGTTCCTTCAGAGAATTTGGCGACCAAATCCTAACAGGTGAGCGACCACATTGGATTTTTTTTCATCAACAGGATTGGGAGAATTGAGAAATTGGCAAAAACCAACTTGGATGGACCTACTTCTGTTGACTATGAAAGTAGTGACTTCAGACTAGACAATGGATCCTTGATGTAATGCTAATGATCAAGTTCGATTCCTCTACATAGGGTATATCTATGCCCCAGTGTTTGCATGTTGTGACAGACCGCTACTATAGAAGGAAATGGGAAATCTAACAAAGTTAGAACAAGGTTGAATCTGGATTGCATTTAGAATTTGACAATGCTTCTGAGGTCAAGGGAAGATTGACAGATTGATTGCAGAAAATGATTTCTTAGATAAACCCTTGTTGAATCTTGAAAAATGAGGGAACTGATGATTTGATGAATTTGGATACATCCGTAACCAGGCCATGAGAATTTGCTCTCTCCCTAACATGACCAAAGGATTTGAAGATAGAATTCTGTTGAAAGGCAATGCTATGGAGCCCAACAGATGATGGTTTGTTCAACTCCTCCGAGTATGATTCACTGGGGAGCAAGAGGGGTTCCTTTCCTTATGGAGGGTAGACTAGTATTGTCACACCCCAATTCTGGTCTATTCAGAATGATGTGATGAACTGCTAAATAACCAACGGTTCAACCAGGATCTCAAATAGGCTATCCCCACGTTATCCAAACTTACACACATCCGTAATCATAATCAGAGTAAATACACAATAGCGGAAGTATTAGAATAACATGAACTGAGAATCTATGTTATATTAAAATTTAAGTAACAATTTATTCTGTATCAACTGAAACATAAGTAAATATCAATACATGTCTTTAATAAATCCAAATAAAGAAACTCATAAAAATATCTAATCAAATACACACGAGTTGCACTCCCAAGAGGAGTCATGTGTATCATCTTCAGCTCCAGCTTCCATAGCTGCCACGTTCCCGTACGCAGACGCACCCATGTAGTCTTCAACCGTATAGCCTACAACATCAACTAAAAATATTCGACATCGAGGGGTGAGCACACATCACGGCTCAGTGAGTTGCCAAAACAATGCAACAATACATATGCATGCAAAAAGTCAATTTATATCTTTGGTCTAATATATAAGTTTACAGTATGCAATAGAAAAGTTTAGGTAGCCAAAGGTCGTGTTTATTGACTCCGCCTCTATACACGACTGTGTGACGTTACCCGAAGATCACGTTTATCGTCAACTCACATGCACCCAATCATGAACATTATATAACAAAGGTTACGTTTATTTCTATATAGTGCCATACCAACACGTAAGCCCTTGTTAACGAGGGCTGCAAACTGGGCTCGCAACTAACCAATCCTAATGCCAAACAGTGTATCCAAGGCCTCACCCCAGCATCCCTCAGAATGCCCATAGAGATAGAGCTAAGGCCCCCCGGTAGAGTCAGAGACTACAAGGACCGAGACCACCTCCCCTAATACTCTACGACATAATAGTTCTGCTAAAGTAATGGCGATACGACGATGCCAATTCACAAGACTTGAGTTAGAGATAGAGCAAAAGTGTTGAGACCCGCCAAAGGTTAACGTTTATTGACGTTCTCATCACACCTCCCCTGATACTCGCTCGCATCAAGCACATGCCTATTCCTATCATCATCATCATCATGTTATAAACAATAAAGTAAATATGCATGAACAAGTAATAGAAATATTGGATGGCATGCTGTATGCACATTACAAACATATTCGCATAGAATCAAACATAGCATAGGACTCAAGAAATAAAAAATAGTTTATTATTAACCAATTTAGTTTGGGGTTAAGGTTCCTCACCTTAGCTTGCTATAGATACTTTTCCAAGCTTTATAATCACCTTTATATTGTTATTGTATTGCTAGAAGACCTAACAAAGTCGATAGAATTTAATTATAATTTATTCAGAATTAAAAACCACTCTATTAACTGAGGGTCGATGGTAGGGTCGATGCTAGGGTCGATGGGTCTATCCACCCTTCCCTCTTTCTGGACTTCTCGAATGCTGAGGGTCGATGGTCAAGAATACCTAGGGTCGGATTGTCTGTCGACCCTGGGTGCGACCCTTGGTGCACTTTGGTCCAATTCCCACTTTTAATCCATTCTTCGTGTTTGGGGTCCTATAGCTTTCTTCTACCTTTCATTCTACATTCATTCCATGGTCTGAAATCATGTATAAACCATCTAGAATAGTTTTCATACATCTTTCTATGCTTTTCCATGGAAACCTAACCAGAGATTGATGGTTTGGGTTTCTCCGAGATCACTCTCTCAACATTAACTAACCTAAGGTCTGTAGAAAATTATGGAATTAGTATCCATACCTGAGAAGATTAATCTTTCTCTGCAACTCTTTTCTTTTGGCTTAATTTTCTTCCTTGTTCCTCTTCTTCTTCTTTTCCTTCTCTTCTCTTTCTCTCAATTCAATTAGGGTTGTGAAAAGAGTGAAAGTGGCTTAGGGACGTCCTTTAAATAGACTAAGAACATCCTAAATAAGTCCCTCTGAAATTAGGAAAGAATCCCATTCAAAAATATGGAAATTTCCTAATTTTTATTTTCTACTGTAACCGAGGGTCGATGGGAGGGTCGATGATCCCGTCGACCCTAGGGTCTTAAGCTGTCCGACCCTCCCTTCAAAACTGAGGGTCTGACTTTCTATTTTGGGAGGTCCGACCCTGCTTAGCAGGGTATGCGACCCTTCCCCTATTTTAAGTGTTTTTGGGTCGATTTGATACCTGGGATCTCGATCTCATTTACGCCCTTGATCCATTTGACCTGACCATGATGGGTAAACCTGGTTCAAGGTGGTAAGACCGGGTTAGATTGACACGGGTCTTACAACTCCCCCCAACTTATAAAAATTTCGTCCTCAAAATTGAACATACCTTCTGAATCAAATAAGTGAGGGTATTGCTTTCGCATAGCATTTTCTTCTTCCCATGTAATTTCTTCCATGTCTCTACTTTTTCAAAAGACCTTAACATAGTAGATATCTCTGTTGCGTAGACGTTGAACTTTTCGACTAGTGATTTCTGTTGGTGTTACTTCGAATGTCAAATCGTCAGTCAATTTCGGCAAATCTACTGTCAACACGTGCGTTGGATCCTTGACATACTTCTTTAATAAGGAAATGTGAAATACGTCATGTACACTTGACATAGATGGGGGTAGTGCTAACTGATAAGCTACTTTTCCACGCTTAGCTAGAATTTCATATGGCCCGACATATCTTGGACTTAACTTCCCTTTCTGTCCGAACCTCTTCAATCCTCGCATAGGCGATACTTTCAAGAATACTTTGTCACCTACGGCGAACTCCAGATCTCTTCATCGAGTATCTGCATATTGCTTCTGATGGTTCTGAGCTGTTCTCACTCTTTCTTTGATGATGTCGACCACTCGACAAGTCTCTTCAACAAATTCCGGTCCAACAATACTACGTTCTCCAACTTCATTCCAAAACAAGGGAGTTCGACACTTTCTGCCATACAGTGCTTCATAAGGTGACATCTGTATAGTAGCCTGATAGCTGTTGTTATAAGCGAACTCGATCAGTGGTAATCTTTCATCCCATGATCCCTTGAAATCAATTACGCATGCTCGTAGCATATCTTCTAGAATCTGAATTGTACGTTCTGATTGTCCATCTGTCTGTGGGTGAAATGCAGTACTGAACTTCAACGTTGTACCCATAGCCTTTTGCAATCCTTCCCAAAACTTGGAAGTAAATCGTGGATCTCTATCAGACACAATGGTTTCTGTTACACCGTGTAATCAAACAATATTATCCACATACAGCTTTGCTAACCTTTCCAGTGTATATTGAGGTCGTATAGGTATGAAGCGAGTTGTTTTGGTCAGACGGTCCACAATCACCCAAACTGCGTCAACTACTCGAGGAGTCAATGGTAGTCCCGTGACGAAGTCCATAGTGATGCAGTCCCAATTCCATGCTGGTTCTGGTAATGGCTGTAACAGTCCTGCGGGTCTTTGTCGTTCAGCCTTTACTTTCTGACAATTTAGGCATTGAGACACGAACTTGGCTACATCTTCTTTCATTCCCCTCCACCAATATAATTTCTTCAAATCATGATACATTTTTGTACTTCTAGGATGTATCGAATAGATGGTGGTATGGGCTTCTTTCATCAGTCGGTGTCTCATGTCCATACTTTCTGTTTTAGGTATACATATTCTTCCTTTGTATTTCAGTACTTTCTCGTCATCCAAGGTGAACTCAGGGTTAGTCCTACCTCTCTCAATATCTTCTTGTACTGTTCTCAGATAAGGATCTGCTTTGATAGCTGTCTTTACTTCATCCACTATATCCGGTATAATCTTCAATGCCGCGAACTTATTTGAAAACCGATGAATAATGTAAGACCCGTGTCAATCTAACCCGGTCTTACCACCTTGAACCAGGTTCACCCATCATGGTCGAGTCAAATGGACCAAGGGCGTGAAGGAGATCGAGATCCCAGGTATCAAATCGACCCAAAAACAATTAAATTAGGGGAAGGGTCGCATACCAATCTAAGCAGGGTTGGACCTCCCAAAACAAAGAGTCAGAGCCTCAGTTTTGGAGGGGGGGTCGGACAGCTTAAGACCCTAGGGTCGACGGGATCATCGACCCTCGGATTCAGCCGAATATAGAAATTAGGAAATTTCTATATTTTTCGAATGGGATTCTTTCCAAATCTCAGAGGGACTTATTTAAGATGTTCCTACACTATTTAAAGGACGTTCCTAGGCCACTTTCACTTCTTTCACAACCCTAATTGAATTGAGAGAAAGAGAGGAGAAGGAAAAGAGGAAGAAGAGAGGCAAGGAAGAGAACCTAGCAAAGAGGAGAAGAGTTGAAGAGAAAGATTAACCTTCTCAGGTATGGATACTAATTCCATGAGTTTCTACAGACCTTAGGATAGTTATTGGAGAGAGAGCGATCTCGGACAAACCCAAACCATCCATCCATGGTTAGGTTTTCATGGAAAACCCTAGGAGAATGCATGAAAGCCATCTAGGAGGATGATTCATGGTTTCAGACCATGGGATGAATGTTTAATGGAATGTGGGAGCAAACCATAGGACCCCAAACACGAAGAATGGATTAAAAAATGGAAATTGGACCAGAGTGCACCGAGGGTCGCACCCAGGGTCGATGACCATCCGACCCTAGGTGTTTCTGACCATCGACCCTCAGCATTCGAGAAGTCTAGAAAGAAGGGAGGGTCGATAGACCCATCGACCCTAGCATCGACCCTCAGTTGACAGAATGGTTTTAAATTCATAATTTATTCTAATTAAATTCTATCGATTTTGTTATGTCTTCTAGCAATATAATAACATTGTAAAGGTGAATTTAAAGCTTGGAAAAGTATCTTATAGCAAGCTAAGGTGAGGAACCTTAACCCCAAACTAAATTGGTTAATAATAAACTGTTTTCTATTTCTTGAGTCCTATGCTATGTTTGTTTCTATGCGAATATGTTTATAATGTGCATACAGCATGCCATCCAATATTTCTATTACTTGTTCATGCATATTTACTTTATTGTTTATAACATGATGATGATGATGATGATGATAGGAATAGGCATGTGCTTGTATGTGTGTGGTTGATGTGCTTGATGCAAGCGAGTATCAGGGGAGGTGTGATGAGAACGTCAATAAACGTTAACCTTTGGCGGGTTTCAACACTATAGCTCTATCTCTAACTCAAGTCTTGTACATTGGCATCGTCGTATCGCCATTACTTTAGCAGATCTATTATGTCGTAGAGTATCAGGGGAGGTGGTCTCGGTCCTTGTAGTCTCTGACTCTACCGGGGGGCCTTAGCTCTATCTCTATGGGCTTTCTGAGGGATGCTAGGGTGAGACTTTGGATACAATGTTTGGCATTAGGATTGGTTAGTTGCGAGCCCAGTTTGCAACCCTCGCTAACAGGGGCTTACGTGTTGGTATGGCACTATATAGCAATAAACGTAACCTTTGTTATATAATATTCATGATTGGGTGTATGTGAGTTGACGATAAACGTGATCTTCGGGTAACGTCACACACTCGCGTATAGAGGCAGAGTCAATAAACACGTCATTTGGCTACCTCAACCTTTCTATAGCATACTGCAAACTTTCAACCAGACCAAAGATATAAACTGACACCATCGACCCTCGGATCGACCCTCCCATCGACCCTCAGCTCTTGGAAATCTGACAAAAAATTGAGGGTCGGACTGAGGGCAGGATACCCATCGAGCCTCGCATCGACCCTCAGCTCTCGGGAAGAACAGGTCATTTCCAGGGTCGGATACCAAGGGTCGGACATACCATCGACCCTCACCATCGACCCTACATAGAAAGACAGTATTTTTCACATAATGAATTGAGGATTTTGAATTTTATATCAGGTAGCGTGCCTACATGAAGTATAAATGATTTCTCACTGATTTTGATGATTTTCAGGCACCACCCATCTTAGAAGGAAAATATGTCTGGAAGAAGAGTTCAATCTAACCCGGTCTTACCACCTTGAACCAGGTTCACCCATCATGGTCGAGTCAAATGGACCAAGGGCGTGAAGGAGATCGAGATCCCAGGTATCAAATCGACCCAAAAACACTTAAATTAGGGGAAGGGTCGCATACCCAGCTAAGCAGGGTCGGACCTCCCAAAACAAAGAGTCAGACCCTTGGTTTTGGAGGGAGGGTCGGACAGCTTAAGACCCTAGGGTCGACGGGATCATCGACCCTCCCATCGACCCTCAGATTTTGCCGAATATAGAAATTAGGAAATTTCTATATTTTTCGATTGGGATTTTTTTCAAATCTCAGAGGGACTTATTTAGGATGTTCCTACTCTATTTAAAGGACGTTCCTAGGCCACTTTCACTCCTTTCACAACCTAATTGAATTGAGTGAAAGAGAGGAGAAGGAAAAAAGGAAGAAGAGAGGCAAGGAAGAGAACCTAGCAGAAAGGAGAAGAGTTCCAGAGAAAGATTAATCTTCTCAGGTATGGATACTAATTCCATGAGTTTCTACAGACCTTAGGATTGTTATTGGAGAGAGAGCGATCTCGGAGAAACCCAAACCATCCATCCATGGTTAGGTTTTCATGGAAAACCGTAGGAGAATGCATGAAAGCCATCTAGGATGATGATTCATGGTTTCAGACCATGGGATGAATGTTTAATGGAATGTGGGAGCAAACCATAGGACCCCAAACACGAAGAATGGAATAAAAAGTGGAAATTAAACCAGAGTGCACCGAGGGTCGCACCCAGGGTCGATGACCATCCGACCCTAGGTGTTTCTGACCATCGACCCTCAGCATTCGGGAAGTCTTGAAAGAAGGGAGGGTCGATAGACCCATCGACCCTAGCATCGACCCTCAGTTGACAGAATGGTTTTAAATTCAGAATTTATTCTAATTAAATTCTATCGATTTTGTTAGGTCTTCTAGCAATATCATAACATTGTAAAGGTGAATTTAAAGCTTGGAAAAGTATCTTATAGCTAGCTAAGGTGAGGAACCTTAACCCCAAACTAAATTAGTTAATAATAAACTGTTTTCTATTTCTTGAGTCCTATGCTATGTTTGATTCTAGGCGAAATATTTGTAATGTGCATACAGCATGCCATCCAATATTTCTATTACTTGTTCATGCATATTTACTTTATTGTTTATAACATGATGATGATGATGATGATGATAGGAATAGGCATGTGCTTGTATGTGTGTGGTTGATATGTTTGATGCGAGCGAGTATCAGGGGAGGTGTGATGAGAACGTCAATAAACGTTAACCTTTGGTGGGTCTCAGCACTTTAGCTCTATCTCTAACTCAAGTCTTGTGCATTGGCATCATCGTATCGCCATTACTTTAGCAGAACTATTATGTCGTAGAGTATCAGGGGAGGTGGTCTCGGTCCTTGTAGTCTCTGACTCTACCGGGGGACCTTAGCTCTATCTCTATGGCCATTCTGAGGGATGCTGGGGTGAGGCCTTGGATATACTGTTTGGCATTAGGATTAGTTAGTTGCGAGCCCAGTTTGCAGTCCTCGCTAACAGGGGCTTACGTGTTGGTATGGCACTATATAGCAATAAACGTAACCTTTGTTATATAATGTTCATGATTGGGTGCATGTGAGTTGACGATAAATGTGATCTTTGGGTAACGTCACACACTCGTGTATAGAGGCGGAGTCAATAAACGCGACCTTTGGCTACCTCAACCTTTCTATAGCATACTGCAAACTTTAAACCAGACCAAAGATATAAATTGACTTTTTGCATGCATATGTATTGTTGCATTGTTTTGGCTACTCACTGAGCCGTGTTGTGTGCTCACCCCTCGACGTCGAATATTTTAGTTGATGATGCAGGTTATACCGTTGAAGACTATATGAATACGTCTGCATACGGGAACGTAGCGGCGATGGAAGCTGAAGCTGAAGTGGATACACACGACTCCTCTTGCGAGTGCAACTCGTGTCTATTTGATTATATATTTTATAGGTTTCTTTGTTGGATTTTATTAAGACTTGTATTTGGTATTTAAATATTTATGTCTCAGTTAATGACAGAATAATTTGTTATTAAATTAATGATATCATGTTAGTTATCAGTTCAAGTTATTATAAGACTTTCGCTATTGTGTATTTACTCTGATTATGATCATGGATGTGTGTAAGTTTAGATAACGCGGGGATAGCCTAATTGAGATCCTGGTTGAACCGTTGATTTATTAGCGGTTCATCACAACATTCTGGTTAGACCAAAATTAGGGTGTGACAAATAAACCCTTGGTTAGCTGATTCATCCGTTGTATCTATCACATACTGCTCGTTGCCGTGATTGAATACCATTCCGGTGGTACACATTGTTGTGGTCGTGCTAACTTCTCCTTGAGATTTTATCATTGCTTTTCTGCTTAAAGCATCCGCTACTACGTTCGCTTTTCCCGGATGATACCGGATATCACAATCATAGTCTTTCAATAATGCTAGCCATCTTCTTTGTCTCATATTCAACTCTTTCTGATTAAATAGATAAGTAAGACTTTTATGGTCCGACTTAATCTGGAATTTCACTCCATATAAGTAATGTCTCCATATCTTGACAGCATGTACTTCTGTCGCTAGCTCCAGATCATGAGTGGGGTAATTTTTCTCATAAACCTTTAACTATCTTGAAGCATAAGCAATTACTTTCTCTCCTTGCATAAGCACACATCCTAATCCCAATCCCGACGCATCGGTGTATAAGGTAAACGTCTGTCCTAGAATAGGAATAGTCAAAATTAGAGCGAATATCAATCTGGTCTTCGGTGTTTAGAAACTCTGCTCACATTTATCGGTCCACACAACTTTTCACCTTTCTTAGTCAAACTGGTGAGAGGTACGGCAATCCGAGAATAGTCTTCTACGAATCTCCGATAATAACCAGCTAGACCAAGAAAACTTCTAATATCCGAAACGCTCTTTGGTGCTTCCCACTTTACAATAGCCTCGATCTTGCTAGGATCCACTTTGATTCCTTCAGCAGATACTACATGGCCAAGGAATGCGACTTCACTTAGCCAAAACTCACACTTTGAAAATTTGGCATATAGCTTCTCTTTCCTTAAACGCTGTAGGGCTGCGTTTAGGTTCTTGATATGGGTTTCCTTTTCCTTGGAGTATACCAATATATCATCAATGAATACTATAACCGATGTATCCAACATATCGTGGAAAACTCGGTTCTTAAGTTCCATGAACGTTGCCGGTGCATTAGTTAATCCGAACGACATCACCAAAAATTCATAATGCCCATATCTGGTCCTGAATGCTGTCTTTGGAATATCACTTTCTTTAATCTTCAGCTGATGGTAGCCTGATCGAAGATCGATCTTAGAAAATACTCTTGCTCCTTGTAACTGATCGAACAAGTCATCGATCCGAGGTAGTGGATATCGATTCTTGATTGTCAGTTTATTCAACTCACGATAGTCGATACATAATCGAACGCTACCATCCTTCTTCTTTACGAACACCGGTGCCCCCCATGGAGATATACTGGGTCGAATATAACCCTTGTCCAGTAGTTCTTGTAATTGCACCTTCAGTTCCTTCAGTTCCGTAGGAGCCATTCTATAAGGTGCTTTTGATACGGGTGCGGCTCCAGGTATCAGATCTATTACAAACTCCGTGGCCCGGTCGGGTGGTAACCCGGGTAATTCCTCCAGAAATACGTCAGGGTAGTCCCGCACGACATCAATATCTTCCATTCGTGGCGCTTCCTGGGTTAGGTCGACCACTGATACTAGATATCCGATTGCTCCCTTGTCAAGGCACTTCTTAGCCTTTAGTGCTGAAAGTATGAGCTTGCGCCTCCGGGGAAGTTTGGTTCCCGAGAAACTGAATTCCTGTCCTTCTTTGTCTTTGAATGTTAGCTTCTTTTCGCCGCATAGTAGGTTTGCAGAATGCCGAGCTAACCACTCCATTCCCAAGATGACATCAAAGTCTGCCATCTCAAGTTGTATCAAAGTTGCATCTAAGGTCTGCTCTCCAATGAGAACTGGACATGGTCCATAACCCTTCTCTAGTTCCACTTCTAACCCCATCGGTGACCGTACAAGTAATTTGTAGTCTAATGTTTTGATGGGTAATTTGGTCTTCTTTCCAAATGACACGATATAAATGAATGAGTAGCTCCGGAATCGAAGAGTACTCTGGCGGGTACGCCATTTATAGGTACCATACCTGTGATTTATCTTTACTTAGTCTACATGCTCATTTAATGTAATTACAACATTAAAAGTTTCAGTCATACCTGTGACCACATCGGGTGATGCGGCCGCATCCTCGGACGTAACAGCATATACCCGTCCCTGATGGAATTGCTTCCTGGGCTTAGGGCACTCTCTTGCCATATGTCCCAATTGGTTGCAGTTAAAACACTTCGGGCTTTCAGAATTTGGCTTTGGCTGAGGTTGAGTTGCTGGGGTAGTTTTGGTTGCAGCATTAAAATTCTGAGGACAGAAAGGCTTATACGTCCTATTATTGCCTCCGTTGTAGGAGTTTCCGGCTAGCCTTTTGATGCCTTTGTTCTGAGTAAAATAACTCTCCTTCTGGCTCGATTCAATCACTCGAGCAATCTGGACAGCTTCATTGTAAATTTTCTTCTCTAAGCCCAGAACATTTTCTCTAATGCATCCTCTTACTCCCGTGACAAACCTACGGGTTTTGGTTTCTTCTTCTTACATACTCAATGGTGCGAAGAAAAACAGCTCTTCATAATGTTGTTGGTACGCATCCACTGACATCTGTCCCTGATAAAGACTCAGGAACTCCTTCTCCATTGAATCTCTGAAGCTTCATGGAAAATATTTCTTGAAGAATGCTTCTTTATATGTAGCCCAAGTCAGTAGGGCGTGCTTGGTCAGTAAATATGTCTTCGTGGATTCCACCAATGGTGTGCGTCGCCCTTGAGCATGAAGGTGGCACATAGTACTTTCTCTTCCTCTGTAATAGTCATCATGAGGAAGTTTCCCTCCATCTTGTCTATCCAGTGTGCTGGCCACAATGGATCAGATGGCTTGCCGTTGAATTCTTTGGGTTTCATCTTCAAAAATCTTTCCACTAGTCGGGAGTGGTCCAGCTGATTCTGGGGGTTTACCCCGAACATATAGGGTGGATTGTGGTAATTCCCTTGAGCTGCTTCTGGAGCCTGCACTAGAATCGGTGCAGCCGGTTGTTGAGGGGTCTGATGAGCTGGGTGGTTACCCACTGGGGCTGCACTGCCTTGTCCAGTGTGCATGGGTGCAGCCTGAGTGCCTTGAAACATAATTCCCTTGGCAACCTGCATCTGAGCCTGTGCGTGTTGCATCTGCTGCAGCTACTGTGCCAGATTCATCACCACGGTTGTTAGCTCTGGTGGTGGAGGTGGCAAATTTGTAGGGTTTTCCGGTATTGGATTTCCCGATGCGTAATTATTTTCTTGACTAGTCTCTTCCACGGGTGATGGTGGTAGGACTGCGTTTCGGGTCTGTCGGGTCACCCTACGTCCAAACATAATTCTTTTCTGTGATTGGTGGTGCCTGAAAATCATCAAAATAGCTGAGAAGTCATTTATATTTCATGTAGGCACGCTAACCAATAATCAATTCCAATTCTAGCTCATTTTATAAAAAAAATGTTGTCTTTTCTATGCAGGGTCGACGGTGAGGGTCGCTGGTATGTCCGACCCTTGGTTTCCGACCCTGGGAATGAATGACCTGTTCTTCCCGAGAGCTGAGGGTCGATGCGAGGGTCGATGGGTATCCGACCCTCGGTGTCCGACCCTTAGTTTCCTGACAGATTACCGAGAGCTGAGGGTCGATGCGAGGGTCAATGGGTGTCCGACCCTCAGTTTCGACCCTTAGTTTTCTGTCAGGTTCCCAAGAGCCGAGGGTCGATGGGAGGGTCGATGGATCCAATCGAATTGTCCGACCCTCGGACCAAAAATCAGATTTTTAAGATCCGATTCTGGGTCATTTCTCAGTATTCCTCCTCCGTTTCGACTCGTCTCTCCTCTCTGAGTTGCTACAGTGCTACTCTACCGTTTTTGATCGATTTGACTCTGGGTTTCACGTCCACGTCATCCGTACAGGTATGTTCTCTTATTTTTACTTGTTTTTAGGTTTTCTTTTCTAGGTTTTTATCCATTTAACATGTATTTTTCAAATTAAACTTTTTCCAACCGTAAAAATTCGATTTTTATTGGGGGCTTTTGTTATTGGTGTCTCGAGGAACGAAAGCCCTCAAAATTTTTTGAGTTTCATCGGTTGGTTATCGAGAAACTTGAAATTTTCTCTTTTTGCCCTAATTTGTCAACATTTTCGATTTTTCTTGAATTTCTTCAAATTGAACTTCGTCAGTTAAAATTTCCTACTGTATGTGGGTTGTAGGACATGTTTTAACCTACGTAAGTTCTCATACCCACTTTTATGGTGAGAAATGGGGTTTTATGGTCCACCTACGTCGTTATTTTTATCCTGCTAACTCCCTGTTACCTTTTTCTTTCTTATTTTGCAGATACTATGGCCCGTACCAAAGTACCCAAAGTGCGTGATCCACTTCGCTTCCGTTCGAATGAAGCTGAGGCACAGTATGCTGACTATGCCCGTAAGAAGGTTGAAGGGGGTTGCATGGTGAACTTGGCTGAGCTAGCCTTGTTCAATGTAGAGGGAGTGTTTGGTGATATGGGGTGGCTCCCTATCATCACATACGACGCGTGCACGTGTCCAGATTTGGTGCGCCAATTCTATTGTAATCTCCAGGTGGTGGAGAATTACAACGACGTTGAGCATGGCCAGGAGTTGCGCATCACCAGTTACGTCAAGGGGGTGCACATTTCCTTTGATTATCGGCAGCTGGCCGATCTTTTGGGCATTCCCTATGAAGGCCCCATGGTGTACTGTGCGCCGGGAGAGCCACAGTTTGTTGAGATGGAGATGAGAGCAGAGATCGACAACCAACTGCTCCGTCCTGAGGTTGGCAGATGAGAGCTTGTTATTTGCGTCCAGCTCCACGGGTCTTCTGTAAGATTATCCAGCATAATCTGATCCCACAGAGTGGGCACTATGAGAGGGTGTCTCATCTGATACAGTTTCTGATTTATAGCATCTGCACACGCCAGCCGGTCTGCCTACCTTACATCATCATGCAGACGATGATTAGTGCTACCTATGGACGCATGATTACAGTGTTGCAGACCCGTCTGGGGGTGGATCTGGTAGATGAGAAGATCCAGGATAAGACCTTCTCGTCGCCTCTAGATTGGGAGGCTATCTGCAAGATGGGACTGCGAGATGCTGAGGTTAGTGATGAGGAGAGGAACGCGATGGTGCGCCCTCACACTCGGGTCGAGATGGTTGATGGTGAGGCTGCTGCTAGAGCTCGTGTGGATCCGGTCGCCGATGACGATCGCATGTATATGGACGTCGACTCGATACCACCGCCATCACCTACACATGCGGCTGGAGTTGGTACTTCTTCTGCAGCAGCTCCTGTACCTGAGGCTGGTCTTTCCCATTCGGCTGATCCTTCACTTCCACCTTCAGCCATGATGGAGATGCTGCAGGAGATCAGGGATGCTCAACGCAGATATGATCTGAGGATGGATAAGCTGTTGGTTCCTCAGTACGCATCAGACGCGAGGATGGGAGAGCTCCTAGAGGTGCAGCGTGCGACTGATTAGAGGATAGCCGGTCTCACAGCTAGTCTACAGACGACCCAGACTCAGATAGCCTGGTTGACAAGAGTCTATGCTGAGGACTACGACAGAAACCGTGAGGCACCGCCTCCTCCTACGCCTCCTACTTCTTGATTGTACTTTATTTTCTTGTACTACAGAGTAACTGTCCGGGTTGTGGACTGTACTCTGCTTTAGTTATGTAATTACATTTTGTTTCTCTTACTCATTGTATGTAACTTTTTTCCCCTTTAATAGATGCATTATTCTCTTTTTAAATTTGGTCTCAATCATCACTTGTGCTTACAATGTGTTAATATTACTGTTTTTACTTTTATCCTATCTCAGTTTACAATTGTCTTGAATGTATGTTAGTTCGGCGGGCAAGGCCTGAGATGCTCTGATACCAAGTTATCACACCACAATTTTGGTCTATTCAGAATGATGTGATGAACCGCTAAATAACCAACGGTTCAACCAGGATCTCAAATAGGCTATCCCCGCGTTATCCAAACTTACACACATCCATAATCATAATCAGAGTGAATACACAATAGCGGAAGTTTTATAATAACATGAACTGGGAATCTATGTGATATTAAAATTTAAGTAACAATTTATTCTGTATCAACCGAAACATAAGTAAATATCAATACAAGTCTTTAATAAATCCAAATAAAGAAACTCATAAAAATATCTAATCAAATACACACGAGTTGCACTCGCAAGAGGAGTCATATGTATCATCTTCAGCTCCAGCTTCCATAGCTGCCACGTTCCCGTACGCAGACGCACCCATGTAGTCTTCAACCGTATAGCCTGCAACATCAACTAAAAATATTCGACGTCGAGGGGTGAGCATACATCACGGCTCAGTGAGTAGCCAAAACAATGCAATAATACATATGCATGCAAAAAGTCAATTTATATCTTTGGTCTGGTATATAAGTTTGCAGTATGCAATAGAAAGGTTAAGGTAGCCAAAGGTCACGTTAATTGAATCCGCCCCTATACACGAGCGTGTGACGTTACCCGAAGATCACGTTTATCGTCAACTCACATGCACCCAATCATGAACATTATATAACAAAGGTTATGTTTATTGCTATATAGTGTCATACCAACACGTAAGCCCCTATTAGCGAGGGCTACAAACTGGGCTCGCAACTAACCAATCCTAATGCCAAACAGTGTATCCAAGGCCTCACCCCAGCATCCCTCAGAATGCCCATAGAGATAGAGCTAAGGCCCCCCGGTAGAGCCAGAGACTACAAGGACCGAGACCACCTCCCCTGATACTCTACGACATAATAGTTCTGCTAAAGTAATGGCGATACGACGATGCCAATGCACAAGACTTGAGTTAGAGATAGAGCTAAAGTGCTGAGACCCACCAAAGGTTAACGTTTATTGACGTTCTCATCACACCTCCCCTGATACTCGCTCGCATCAAGCACATCAACCACATACATACAAGCACATGCCTATTCCTATCATCATCATCATCATGTTATAAACAATAAAGTAAATATGCATGAACAAGTAATAGAAATATTGGATGGCATTCTGTATGCACATACAAACATATTTGCATAGAATCAAACATAGCCTAGGACTCAAGAAATAGAAAATAGATTATTATTAACCAATTTAGTTTGGGGTTAAGGTTCCTCACCTTAGCTTGCTATAGATACTTTTCCAAGCTTTATAATCACCTTTATATTGTTATTGTATTGCTAGAAGACCTAACAAAGTCGATAGAATTTAATTAGAATTTATTCGGAATTAAAAACCACTCTGTTAACTGAGGGTCGATGGTAGGGTCGATGCTAGGGTCGATGGGTCTATCGACCCTTCCCTCTTTCTGGACTTCCAGAATGCTGATGGTCGATTGTCAGGAATACCTAGGGTCGGATGGTCTATCGACCCTGGGTGTGACCCTTGGTGCACTTTGGTTCAATTCCCACTTTTAATCCATTCTTCGTGTTTGGGGTCCTATAGCTTTCTTCTACCTTTCATTCTACATTCATTCCATGGTTTGAAATCATCTATAAACCATCTAGAATAGTTTTCATACATCGTCCTACGGTTTTCCATGGAAACCTAACCATAGATTGATGGTTTGGGTTTCTCCGAGATCACTCTCTCAACATTAACTAACCTAAGGTCTGTAGAAACTTATGGAATTAGTATCCATACCTGAGAAGATTAATCTTTCTCTGCAACTCTTCTCTTTTGGCTTAATTTTCTTTCTTGTTCCTCTTCTTCTTCTTTTCCTTCTCTTCTCTTTCTCTCAATTCAATTAGGGTTGTGAAAAGAGTGAAAGTGGCTTAGGGTCGTCCTTTAAATAGACTAGGAACATCCTAAATAAGTTCTTCTGAGATTAGGAAAGAATCCCATTCGAAAATATGGAAATTTTCTAATTTCTATTTTTTGTGGTAACCGAGGGTCGATGGGAGGGTCGATGATCCCGTCGACCCTAGGATCTTAAGCTGTCCGACCCTCCCTTCAAAACTGAGGGTCTGACTTTCTGTTTTGGGAGGTCCGACCCTGCTTAGCTGGGTATGCGACCCTTCCCCTATTTTAAGTGTTTTTGGATCGATTTGATACCTGGGATCTCGATCTCCTTCACGCCCTTGGTCCATTTGACTCGACCATGATGGGTAAACCTGGTTCAAGGTGGTAAGACCGGGTTAGATTGACACGGGTCATACAAGTATGACACTTGTCTACATGAACCACTGAATTTTTCTATGAAGGGCCAATGAGGGCAATGCTTTAGGGTTGCATCAGGTCGCCTATCCCCACTGAGGTATTATGGGTTGCCCATTGAGGTTTCTCGGGTTGCCTTTCCCTGCTGAGGTTTCTTTTCTTCCTTTTATTTTTTTTTTCATTTTCTTCTTTTTGCAAACCTCATCTTGGGTTGAATAAAGAGTCCTGATATGGTGAGGATATTGCCAAAATTATGGTCCTATCCAATGGTCAGAAACCCTTAGGGGAAATCTGAATGGCATGACTTTCATGACAAATGGGTAGCCTTGCCCCACTGTTTAAGTGACACCTACACGTATTGATAGGCGGGCAGCTATTTGAATCATCACTAAAAGCGATCTTAGGGAAATGCAGTCCCACACCAAAATTAAAAATGGTGCCAAATTATGTTTTCCTTTCTTGGAGATGTTCAAATGGAACACGTGTCCCAATAAGCTATATCGAGATTCCGAATCAGTCACGATCATATCTGAGCCTGAAACCTCTAGGTTTGTTGACAAGTATTGATGTTGAAGGTCCAAGAGGACTGATGTGAAACTATCCACATGGGTCTACCATTGGGAGAGTGTTTGGTTATTTATGTAGAATGGGTTTATCTTTCCAAGAAGATCCCATTTTATTGGCTTGAGAAATGAAGGGCTTATGGGAACCTTTGGGAAGCCGTTGGATGTAATGAACGACAGATGAGAGTTCCAGCCAGATTCATGAATTTGTACATAAAATGATGACATGATCACGAGATACAATGCCATAAAAAATGATAATCAAAAGAAGGTCTTGTGATAGAGACTCCTTGGAAGGCCATCGGATTGATGGACGGGAGAGAGAGTTTAATGCCGATGAGAAATCTTTCTCTGATGATGAAGAAGTTATGAGATCGTCTCTTGCAAAGGCGGGAAGTAATTGGCCAAAATCAAAAGTCCGGTCCAACATGCTGTGAATCTTTATGAACAATCGAACTTGCTATCAGGCTTTGATTGGAACTACCAATCTTCTTGAAGTGAGAGGGACAATTTGCCTACTGTCGAGCTCCAATGCCATTCAACATCTTGCTATTTTCTTTTCTTCCCTTTTTTTTTGGATGTGGAGGCCACATAATGCAGTGCTTCACTTTATCGCAAAGTTGAAGCATTACTTTCAATATTGGATTTGAATCTTCTTCTTCCAAACATTTCCAATCAGATAGGACCTCTTTGCCCCAGTTAGTACTCTAATCTTCTGTAAACTTTATGAGCATTTGTGACTGCTCATCAAGATCTGATTTTATCTGAACGGTGAATCCGTATGCTGTCCTCTAGAAGTTACTCATCACCTTCTGTCTGATGTGACTACCTCCCCTTTTTGATGTAGGTAAAACATAGGCTTGAATTTTTTTTTTCTTTTTTTTTGGGTATCCCAATGACCTCATTCTTTGATTTTGAGATTGATCATTCATCATGTATCTCTTGCTTGCAGATGATGTACTTTTTAAAAACTTTAAAATTTCTATCCTTTTGGTGGCACATGTATCGTCCACTTATTTGTACTGATTGGCTGACCTATTGATCTAATGCTTTCCTTGGAATCTTTTCACAGGTAGAACAAATGGTAGCTTCTCCAATACATGTTTCTTGAGACTACTCTTGTGTCTCCCGATTGATCATTTAAACCTTTTCCAGACGGGTTAGACCTTTCTTTCTTAAGAGGCCGGGTGGCATAGAAGTTCAGGAGACGGCTCATCGTTTCAATCATCTTCAAAGTCAGAATTGACTGTGCACGTAGAATAAGAAGATGTATGAAAATGGGAGGAATGGAAGAGACAAGACACAGAGTTTGAAATCCCAAACGGGTGATTTTTTTTTTACTTACAGGGTAGATTGGAGTGGACTTGTCAACCAGCATATCAATCTTGGACCTAGACATGGATGACCTATTGAATATCGATAATAGAAAGTTGAAATAACTAGTTCGTCCAAGCGGCTCCAGTTGGGCATTACGCCTTCGACGACCACCTTCAGTCGTTGCGGGAATAAGTCTTCCTTCAGATCTCTAATAGCAGGACTCATCATGCCCCTCTATCAATAGGTGGAAGATACCTACCTTTTAGGGTTCCATACAATTCTTACCTCTCTTTTTTCCAGTTTAGGATCCATTCATAACCGGACTGTTGCTTTTTAAGCTCAAGGTTACTCTGGTTCATGCCCCAGTTTGGGGTTTGATGGATTCATCAATGGACCACTTCTAGTTGAGTTCAAAATCATTCTAGCTTATGCCCCAGCTTATGGAGCAAGGGGTATCGCCATTGCATTACACCATTTTGAATCCAAGATTGGACTAATTTATGCCTTGGCTTGGGGGGTTCAATGGATTTCTTTGTTAGACCACTCTCAATTTGGGTTTAAGGTCAATTTGGTCCATGCCCCAGCTTAGGGCATAATGGCTTTCCTCATTAGACCACATTTAATTTGGGTCCAAGGTCAATCTGGTTCATGCCCCAGTTTATGGATTAAGGTTTTCATCATTGGACCATTCCATAGCTATGATTCTGGTTCTTATCTTAGCCTGGGGCATATCGGATCTCATCTTTGGTCAACCCTACTTGTAAGACCCGTGTCAATCTAACCCGGTCTTACCACCTTGAACCAGGTTTACCCATCATGGTCGAGTCAAATGGACCAAGGGCATGAAGGAGATCGAGATCCCAGGTATAAAATCGACCCAAAAACACTTAATTTTAGGGGAGGGTCGCACACCCAGCTAAGCAGGGTCGGACCTCCCAAACCAGAAAGATCGACCCTCAGTTTTTGAGGGAGGGTTGGACAGCTTAAGACCCTAGGGTCGACGGGATCATCGACCCTCCCATCGACCCTCGGCTTAAAACTGAAATTAGGAAATTTCCTAATTTTCGGTTGGGATTCTTTCCAAATCTCAATGGGATTATTATAGGACATTCCTAGTCTATTTAAAGGATGTCCCTAAGCCACTTTCACTCCTTTCACAACCCTAATTGAATTGAGAGAAAGAGAGGAGAAGGAAAAGAGGAAGAAGAGAGGCTAGGAAGAAGGTTTAGTAAAAAGGAGAAGAAATTGCAGAGGAAAGTAATCTTCTCAGGTATGGATACTAATTCCATGAGTTTCTACAGACCTTAGGTTAGATATGATTGAGTGTAGGACTTCGGAGAAACCCAAACCATCCATCCATGGTTAGGTTTTCATGGAAAACCAAGGGAGGATGCACGAAAGCTATCTAGATGAATCATACATGGTTCTAGACCATGGAATGAATGTTGGGTGAATGTAGGAAGCAAGCCATAGGACCCCAAACACGAAGAATGGATTAAAAAGTGGAAATTGGACCAGAGTGCACCGAGGGTCGCACCGAGGGTCGATAGACCATCCGACCCTAGGTGTTTCTGACCATCGACCCTCAAAATGGTGTGATGAACCGCCAAATAACCAACGGTTCAACCAGGATCTCTTATAGGCTATCCCCGCTTTATCCAAACTTAACACGCATCCACAATCATAATCAGAGTAATACACAATAGCGGAAAATTTGTAAATAATATGAACTGAGAACTAAGTTGATATCCATAAATAATAGCAAATTATTCTGTGATTAACCGAGACATAAATATTTAAATACCAAATACATGTCTTATAAATCCAATAAAGAAACCTACAAAAAATATCTAATCGAATACACACGAGTTGCACTCGCAAGAGGAGTCGTGTCTATCATCTTCAGCTCCAACTTCCATAGTTGCTACAGTTCCATACGCTGACAGGTTCATATAATCTTCAACAGTATATCCTCCATCATCAACTAAAAATATTCGACGTCGAGGGGTGAGCACACAACACGGCTCAGTGAGTAGCCAAAACAATGCAACATTACATATGCATGCAAAAAGTCAATTCATATCTTTGGTCTTGGTTTATAGTTTGCAATGTGCAATAGAAAGGTTGGGTGATCAAAGGTTAACGTTTATTGATACCGCCTCTATACACAGGGTGTGGAAGCCCGCCCGAAGGTTAACGTTTATCGTCGTCCCCATCCACCCTTCCATAACATTATATAACAAAGGTTAACGTTTATTGCTATATAATGCTATACCAACACGTAAGCCCCTGTTAGCGAGGGCTTGCAAACTGGGCTTACTGCTAACCAATCCTAATGCCAAACAGTGTATCAAAGGCCTCACCCCAGCATCCCTCAGAACATCCATAGAGATAGAGCTAAGGCACCCCGGTAGAGTCAGAGACTACAAGGACCGGGACCACCTCCCCTGATACTCTACAACATAATAGTTCCGCTAAGGTAATGGCGATACGACGATGTCAATGCACAAGACTTGAGTTAGAGATAGAGCTAAAGTGCTGAGACCCGCCAAAGGTTAACGTTTATTGACGTTCTCATCACACCTCCCCTGATACTCTCTCGCATCAAGCACACCAACCACACACATACAAGCACATGCCTATTCCTATCATCATCATCATCATCATGTTATAAACAATAAAGTAAATATGCATGAACAAGTAATACAAATATTGGATGGCATGTTGTATGCACATTACAATCATATTCGCATAGAATTAAACATGGCATAGGACTCAAGAAAAGAAAAATAGTTTATTATTAACCAATTTAGTTTGGGGTTAAGGTTCCTCACCTTAGCTTGCTAATAGATACTTTTCCAAGCTTTAAAATCACCTTTATAATGTTAGTATATTGCTAGCAAACCTAACAAAGTCGATAGAATGTAATTAGAATTAATTCAGAATTTAAAAACCATTCTGTCAACTGATGGTCGATGCTAGGGTCAATGCTAGGGTCGATGGGTCTATCGACCCTCCCAGCATTCTGAACTTCCCGAATCTTTGAGGGTCGATGGTCAGAAACACCTAGGGTCGAATGGTCTATCGACCCTCGGTGCGACCCTCGGTGCACTCTGGTCCAATTTCCACTTTTTAATCCATTCTTCGTGTTTGGGGTCCTATGGCTTGCTTCCTACATTCACCCAACATTCATTCCATGGTCTAGAACCATGTATGATTCATTTAGATAGCTTTCGTGCTTCCTCCCATGGTTTTCCATGAAAACCTAACCATGGATGGATGGTTTGGGTTTCTCCGAAATCCTACACTCAATCATATCTAACCTAAGGTCTGTAGAAACTCATGGAATTAGTATCCATACCTAAGAAGATTACTTTCCTCTGCAATTTCTTCTATTTTTGCTAAACCTTCTTCTTAGCCTCTCTTCTTCCTCTTTTCCTTCTCCTCTCTTTCTCTCAATTCAATTAGGGTTGTGAAAGGAGTGAAAGTGGCTTAGGGACGTCCTTTAAATAGACTAGGAATGTCCTATAATAATCCCATTGAGATTTGGAAAGAATCCCAACCGAAAATTAGGAAATTTCCTAATTTCAGTTTTCATCAGAAACCGAGGGTCGATGGGAGGGTCGATGATCCCGTCGACCCTAGGGTCTTAAGCTGTCCGACCCTCCCTCAAAACGAGGGTCGATCTTTCGGGTTTGGGAGGTCCGACCCGCTTAGCTTGGGTGTGCGACCCTCCCCTAAAATTAAGTGTTTTTGGGTCGATTTTATACCTGGGATCTCGATCTCCTTCATGCCCTTGGTCCATTTGACTCGACCATGATGGGTAAACCTGGTTCAAGGTGGTAAGACCGGGTTAGATTGAAACGGGTCTTACAACTCCCCCCAACTTATAAAAATTTCGTCCTCGAAATTGTACGTACCTTCTGAGTCAAACAAGTCAGGGTATTGCTTCCTCATAGCATTTTCTTCCTCCCATGTAATCTCTTCCATGTCTCTACTTTTCCATGTGACCTTAACATAGTAGATATCTCTGTTGCGTAGACGTTGAACTTTTCAACTAGTGATTTCCATTGGTATTACTTCAAATGTCAAATCATCAGTCAGTTCCGACAAATCTACTGTCAACACATGTGTTGGGTCTTTGACATACTTCTTCAATAAAGATATGTGAAATACGTCATGCACACTTGACATAGATGGTGGTAATGCTAATTGATAAGCTACTTTTCCACGCTTAGCCAGAATCTCATATGGTCCTACATATCTTGGACTTAGTTTTCCTTTCTGTCCGAACCTCTTCAATCCTCGCATAGGCGATACTTTCAAGAATACTTTTTCTCCTACGGTGAACTCTAGATCTCTTCGTCGAGTATCTGCGTATTGTTTCTGACGGTTCTGAGCTACTCTTACTCTTTCCTTGATGATGTCCACCACTCGACAAGTCTCTTCAATAAATTCTGGTCCAACGATACTACGTTCTCCAACTTCATTCCAAAAAAAGGGAGTTCGACACTTCCTACCATACAGTGCTTCATAAGGTGACATCTGTATAGTAGTCTGATAGCTGTTATTGTATGCAAACTCGATCAATGGTAACTTCTCGTCCCATGATCCCTTGAAATCAATCACACATGCTCGTAGCATATCTTCTAAAATCTGAATTGTACGCTCCGACTGTCCGTCAGTCTGTGGGTGGAATGCAGTACTTTACTTCAATGTTGTACCCATAGCCTTTTGCAGTCCTTCCCAAAATCTGGAAGTAAATCGTGGGTCTCTATCGGACACAATGCTTTCTGGAACACCATGTAGCCGAACAATATTATCCACATACAGCTTTGCTAACCTTTCCAGTGTATACTGGGGTCGTATCGGTATGAAGCGAGCTGTCTTAGTCAGACGGTCTACAATCACCCAAACTGCGTCAACTACTCGAGGAGTCAATGGTAGTCCTGTGACGAAGTCCATGGTGATGCAGTCCCAATTCTAAGCTGGTTCCGGTAATGGTTGTAATAGTCCTGTGGGTCTTTGTCATTCTGAAGTGTGCGGAATCGGGGTGTGACACTAATGCTCGGGAAAATTCCATTCCCTATCTTTGAACAATGAGAAATATGAGGGCAACTCTTTGGATTCTAGTATTTCCTTGGCCAATGGGGCAGAAATGCCCAAGATGGGATAGCACTATCATAGTTGAAGTTTCATGGTCTCCTGATGACTCTAGAATCTGGAATTGATCTTTACTGACAAGCAATGAGGAATGCTTCTCATTCACCAATCCTAACTAGCTATCCTACCTTGTAGCACTGGGCTATGATAGACATGGATCGGGCTCTAATTGATAGAGACGGAGATTGATTTTGAATCGGTCCCCAATTGATAGAGACAAGATTAACTTTGAATTAGTCTTTGATTAATAGAGACAGAGTTGATTTTGAATTGGTCTCTGATTGATAGAGACAGGGTTGACTTTGAATTGATCTCTGATTGATGGAGATCAAGATTGATTTTGAATTGGTCTCTGATTGATAGAGATCAAGATTGATTTTGAATTGGTCTCTGATTGATAGAGATCAAGATTGATTTTGAATTGGTCTTTGATTGATAGAGATCAAGATTGATAGTCATGGACTGGGCTTTAATTGCTAGAGGCAAGGATTGCTTGAGTTAGGCTCCGATTGATAGAGGCCAAGGATGACAATCATGGATTGGACTCTAAATGCTAGAGATGATGGATTGATTGTGTTGAAATGACTAAAATTCACTTTGTTTCCTTCATAAAATGGAACATGGACCAGAGGTAATGGTTGAACAGGCCTAGAGGCTAACTCATACTCACATTGAGTTCATATGAATGGAAGCTTTCTTAGTTCCAACATAAATCGAAGCTTGAACCGGAGTTGACGGTTAGACAAGCCTAGGGGCTAATTAAATTCAAATGAATAGAACTCTTCTTAGTTCCAACATGAATCAGAACTTGAATCACGGTTGATGGTTGAATAAGCCTAGTGGCTGATTGAATTCAGATGAATAGAACTCTTCTTAGTTCCAACATGAATCAGAACCTGAACCAAAGTTGATGGTTGGAAAAGCCTAGGGGCTAAATAAATTCAGATGAATGAAACTTTTCCTAGTTTCGACATGAACTGGAACCCTAGCCAAAGTTGATGGTTGGATAAGCCTAGTGGCTAATTGAATTCAGATGAATGGAACTTTTCCTAGTTCGACATGAATCAGAACCCTAACCAAAGTTGATGGTTGGTTAATCAAACTTTTTTTAGTTCCAACATGAATCAGAACCCTAACCAAAGTTGATGGTTGGATAAGCCTAATGGCTAATTGAATTCAGATGAATGGAACTTTTTCTAGTTTCGACATGAACCGGAACCCTAACCAAAATTGATGGTTAGATAAGCCTTGTGGCTAATTGAATTAAGATGAATGGAACTTTTCATAGTTCCTGACATGAATCAGAACCCTAACCAAAGATGATGGTTGGATAAGCCTAGTGGCTAATTGAATTCAAACGAATGGAACTTTTTCTAGTTCCGACATGAACCGGAACCCTAACCAAAATTGATGGTTGGATAAGCCTAGTGGCTAATTGAATTCAGATGAATGAAACTTTTCCTAGTTCCAACATGAACCAGAACCTAAATAGGAGGTGAAAGGTGAAAAAAGCCTAGGGGCCGAATGCCTCCTCCATTTTAACATGATCTGGGAGTGATGATTGAACCTGCCTAGGGGTTAAAGCCTTCTTTAGTTCTGAGATGAACCAGAAATGGTGGTTGAATCTGGGGTTGAATATTTTTTTGATTCTGAGATAAACTGGATGTGATTGAATCTGCCTTGAGGCTGAATCTTTCCTTAATTCTAGATGAACCGAAATGATTATTGGACCTGCCTAGGGGCTGAATCTTTCCTTCAGTTCTGAGATAAACCAGAAATGGTGGTTAGACCTACCTAAGGGCTGAATATTTTTTTGATTCTGAGATGAACTGGATGTGATTGAATCTGCCTAGGGGCTGAATCTTTCCTTAATTCTGGATAATCGAAATGATGATTGGACCTGCCTAGGGGCTGAACCTTTCTTCAGTTCTGAGATGAACCAAAAAATGGTGGTTGAATCTAGGGCTGAATATTTCTTTGATTCTGAAATGAACTGGATGTGATTGAATCTGCCTAGGGGTTGAATCTTTCCTTAATTCTGGATGAACCGAAATGATGATTGGACTTGCCTAGGGGCTGAATCTTTCCTTAATTCAAAGGTGAATAGGGAACAATGATTGGATTTTCCTAGGGCTTGAATCTTTTCTTAATTCAAAGGTGAATCGAAAACTATGATTGGATTTTCCTAGGGGCTGAATCTTTCCTTAATTCAAAGTTGAATTGAGAACTATGATTGGATTTTCCTAGGGGCTAAATCTTTCCTTAATTCAGAGATGAATCGGAAACTATGATTGGATCTGCCTAGGGGGTAAATCTTTCCTTAATTTAGAGATGAATCCGGAACTATGATTGGATTTTCCTAGGGGCTGAATTTTTCCTTAATTCAGAGATGAATCGAGAACTATGATTGGATTTGCCTAGGGATAGAATCTTTCCTTAATTCAGACGTGAATTGAGAACAGTGATTGGATTTGCCTAGGGGCTGAATCTCTCCTTAATTCAAAGATGAATCGAAATGATGATTAGACCTGCCTAGGGCTTGAATCTTTCCTTAATTCAAAGGTGATTAGGGAACAATGATTGGATTTGCCTAGGGGCTGAATCTTTCCTTAATTCAAAAGTGAATAGGGAACAGTGATTGGATTTGCCTAGGGGCTGAATCATTCCTTAATTCATAGATGAATCGAGAACCGTGATTGGATTTGCCTAGGGGCTAAATCTTTCCTTAATTCTGAGGTGAATCGAGAACTATGATGGGATTTGCCTAGGGGCTGAATCTTTCCTTAATTCTGAGGTACATTGAGAACTATGATTGGATTTGCCTAGGGGCTGAATCTTTCCTTAATTCAAAGGCACATTGAGAACTATGATTGGATATGCCTAGGGACTGAATCTTTCCTTAATTCAAAGGTACATTGAGAACTATGATTGGATTTTCCTAGGGGCTGAATCTTTCCTTAATTCAGGGGTGAATTGAGAACTATGATTGGACTTGCCTAGGGGCTGAATCTTTCCTTAATTCTAAGGTACATTGAGAAAGTGATTGGATTTGCCTAGGGGCTGAATCTCTTCTTGATTATGAGTTGAAATGAATATGATATTTGGGTAGGCCCAGGGACTAACTCTACAGGAATATTGTAAACCTTTTTCAGGTATAGGTGCTTATCGCTGCCTAAACTAAGTGCTCCATTGGGCCAAATTGATTGAGTTACTGATTGTGTTTCCAAATCTGGTTGCCCCATTCTTACAAAATTTGATGTTTAATCAAGATCTAGATTCATGACCTCCATTGATTCATTTAGAAAGATGATATGGATGGATCTCAAGGTGGGAGATTAAGACAATTCCCTAATTGTAGGGGCCTCTCACCCTAAAAGGGTGGATATGGTTGCAGTTTGATTTTCTTTTCCAAAGGTATTGAAATCCAATGGGAAAATATCAAGATTCTAGACATCTAGAGAAGTGGAAGAAGTCACATGCACAATCAAAGATGACTTAACCAAACAAAGTTAGTTCCCTTATAAGGGCGATTGGGTAAACATTATCCAAGTCAATTTAATTGAATTTGATTAAGCCATGTGTTCAGTCTTGGGACCTCATGATTCCAAAATGGATAATCAATGGTACCAAGGTCTGGCCAATTGGATTACTGAATTCGATGAAATTGAAATGGGTATATTAATCCATCCTCCTTATTAGGGAAGGTTAGCAAAAGCGGTTCATGATTGAAAAAATCGATAAACCTCTACTTGATCATAGTATCTATGCTATGACGAAGATTTTTCGATCATTTTTGAGATTGATGTATCAATATTGAACGGTCAACACAATGAGCTTTGTACGATGGAGGGCGTCTACAGACCGCCCACACTAATGTGTATGCTGGTATACGTAACCCTCACGCTCCCAACAAGTGAGAGACAAGAATACTCAAGTGTAGATCCAAACATGTTGACAAGTCAAGGACAAAAATGGGAAGAACTTCGACGTCTCGGATGTAAATATTATCATCGAGTGGATTTTACCATGTTGGTTCAAAAATGGACCAAAAATAGCATACATGTGGCTCAAACTGGGTTAGGATAGAAAAGGCCACCTTGACGAGGATGGGGTAACCTATCACCGAATGCTCGATGAATAATGGGTCCCCAATCCCTTTATATACTATGTTGCAAGGATCCAAGTGACGTGGAGTAGCGTAACACATTCTTAAGCGGACCCAAGAAACGCTCGTTAGAGGGTGCTCGCCGGTCGTGGTCCCACAAAGTACAGGCCAATGCTGTGTGTTTCGCCTAGCGGGCTGCCCCATATGCATGGGACCCGGTTCGGCTACTCGCACGAATGTGTGACAGAACCCATTCCCCCCAAAGCAATAATATACAAGCATAAATATAGTATCCTAAAATCTAGCATCTAATTCACACAAGGAATGTTTTCATTTAGGAGTTTGACATTTATATCCCTAGTGAAGTCGCCACTGCGAGGACAAAGATGGAAATCTTGGAAGTCGCTACCGAGATTAAGGTCTAGGACCATAGAAATGTGAAATCTCACCCCAAGGTAAAACTTCGATTGACTCACGACCCTTAGATTGGATTTCTGGTCCATCAGAGATTTGGGTAAGCGTCAGGTTACGGTTATGGGAAGGGGTTAGGCACCCAAACTGCCCGATCAAAATTGGTATCCTATTCCTTTCCTATGCTAGACTCTATCTGTTAAACCAAACCAAACCAAGGGGTTTGATATCATTGAACCGAATTTGTATCCAACAGAGTGCCTACGTATTATGGATTTATCCCAAAATCAGGTTCACCATCGTAGTTCAGGTGTGATTAAAGTTTATGAATGTGATTTATGTTTGTGCATGATTAAGTTCTTTGTTCAAGTTGAAGTTTATGCTTGAAAGGTTGAGAAATCCTATGGGTTAGGATCTGGATAGTCCATGTGGACTGATAGATAGTCCTAGTAGATCTAAGAATAATCCTATTTGGGTCAAAAAATGGATAACCCATTCTGGGTCTGAATGTGGATAACCCTATGTGGGTCAAAATGTGGATAAATATCCTAATGGATCTACGGATAGTCCAAGTAGACTAAGGTTTGGATCCGAATTTGGGTTTATCCTAGGGTTTGTCCTAGGAATCAGAATCCACATAGTTCGGGCTGGATAACCCTATTTGGGTCAAAATATGGGTAAGTATCCTAGTGGATCTATGGATAGTCCGAGTGGACTAAGGTGTGGATAACCCTATTTGGGTTAAAATATGGAGGATATCCTAGTGGATCTATGGATAGTCCGAGTGGACTAAATTGTGGATCCGAATTTGGGTTTCTCCCAAATGGCCTACGTATCCTAGGGTTTGACCTAGGAATCAGAATCTATGTAGTTCGGGCTGGATAATCCTATTTGGGTCAAAATGTGGGTAAGTATCCTAGTGGATCTATGGATAGTCCGAGTGGACAAAGGTGTGGATAAATATCCTAGTGGATCTATGGATAGTCCGAGTGGACTAAGATGTGGGTAACCCTATTTGGGTTAAAATATGGGGATATCCTAGTGGATCTATGGATAGTCCGAGTGGACTAAATTGTGGATCCGAATTTGGGTTTCTCCCAAATGGCCTAAGTACCCTAGGGTTTGACCTAGGAATCAGAATCCGTGTAGTTCGGGTTGGATAACCCATTCTAGATCAGAAAGTGAGAACCTGTTCTAGGTTTGGGATTGAGAACCTATTCTAGGTTTAGGGTTTAGAACCTATTCTAGGTTTAGGGTTTGCCAAGGGGAAAAATCGTCCCAAATCACCCATTTCATCCTGAATTCTAATTTTGGAAAGTTTGGCAAGGCATTCTCTTTCTTTATTAAGATTTTTATCATTCCCATTATACCCTTCCCAAGAATGTGGGTTCCTAAATGCACGTCCCCACACCTAGATTGTCTTCTAGAAGTGTGCATATATGGCAGTTCGACTAGGGTGATGCATAAAATAAGTTATTGCCAAAAAATAGAATATTCTATCTAAATATGGCACATAAAACATTTATGGCAAGGAATTCACATACAGTAAGATTGTTTAAAAAATCTTTCAAATATGGCATGTATTGCAAATAAGGCAAGAGCCTATATGGCATGATCTAGTATGCTATCTTCTAAGCATGGCAAGACCCTAATTGCTATTTTCTTTCCATATTTAGGATTTTCTACCCTAATTGCTATTTTCTTTTCATTTTTTAGGGTTTTCTACCCTAATTGCTATTTTCTTTCCACTTTAGGGTTTTCTACCCTAATTGCTGCATTCTTTCCATTTTTTAAGGTTTTCTACCCTAATTGTTATTTTCTTTATATTTTAGGATTTTCTACCCTAATTGCTATTTTCTTTCCATTTTAAGGTTTTCTACCCTAATTGCTATTTTCTTTCCATTTTTTTAGGGTTTTCTACCGTAATTGCTATTTTCTTTCCATTTTAGGGTTTTCTATCCTAATTGCTGTTCTTTCCGTTTTTAGGGTTTTCTATCCTAATTATGGCAATAAGCATCCAACTATGGCAATGAACATCCAAACATGGGCAGTGTATCTAAAAAAAAACTCATGATGAAAAATTCAATGGTATAAATCACTATTGATGGTAATCTACCGTTCAGATGCATTGAAATCAACCATGATGATAATATAATAGTTTATATGCATTTAAAACATTCATAGTGAAGATCCAACGGTTCAGATTCATTTAAGACACTCATAATGAAGATCCATTGGTTTGGATCAAGCATCAACATATCTAAAATCAATGGTCTAGATTTGCTAATTCAAACATCCAAGATCAATGACCCGATTTTATCATTAAAGCATCCAAGATCGATGGCCAAATTTTATCTCATAAAAATTCATAATCAGATGCCATGATCAATCACTTAAGGAAAATCTAAATCAAAGGCTAGATCAATCACCTTAAGATTTCGAATCATATGGCTCACAATTGATCAAATAAAAATTCATTCAATATCAATGGCTCAAATTAAATTTAACATTACATCCTTGTCAGATTAACATCAATGGCTCAAATCATATGACCATTTAATGGCATCATATGATCAAACAAAAATAATCATCCAAAAACTCAATTTCATGGGAGAGAAGATTAGGTGATAAATTTACGGATCAAGGGGGATTGCAATGGATATGGAGTAGCAAGTTGGCATAATGGCTGCAAGTGATAGGATGTTACAGTGGTACACCGAATCAGGTAAGTGAATGGTGGCATTGATAATAAAAAGAATGAAAGAGGAGAGGGTTTACGTGGTTGGCAGATCCCTGAACCTTCTGCTCTTCTTCTTCTCCCTTTCTTTTCTCCCAAAACCGAGCCCCTTAGAAAAGCTCACGTTTCCTCCTTTTTCATTCCCTCTTTTCTCTCTCTTCTCCCTTTCTTTTCTCTCAAAATCGTGCCCAAAAGAAAAAAAATCTCTAATTCACGTTTTTTTCCCCTTTTTTCTCTCTTCTTCCCTTTCTTTTCTTTCAAAATCGAGCCCAAAAGTAAAATCCTCATTTACATTTTTTTTCCTCTTTTCTCTCTCTTCTTCCCTTTATTTTCTCTCAAAATCGAGCCCAAAAGAAAAAATCCTCCTCCCTCACGTCTCTTCCTTTTCTTTTATTCTCTTTTGGAAATCCAAAAAATATTTTTTTGATTATCTCAATCTCCCTCTCTCTTTTCACGTCTCCCTCTCCCCTCTTTTTTTTTTCCTTTTTTTTCTCAAAAAATCTTTTGGATTATCTCAATCTCCCTCTCTCTTTCACGTCTCCTCTCTCCCTCTTTTTTCCTTTTTTTTCTCCAAAAAATCTTTTGGATTATCTCAATCTCCCTCTCTCTTTCATGTCTCCTCTCTCCCCTTTTTTTCCTTTTTTTTCTCCAAAAAAATCTTTTCAATTATCTCAATCTCCCTCTCTCTTTCACGTCTCCTCTCTCCCCTCTTTCTTTCCTTTTTTTTCTCCAAATTTTTTTTTGGATTATCTCAATCTCCCTCTCTCTTTCACGTCTCCTCTCTCCCCTCCTTTTTCCTTTTTTTTTTCCAAAAAAAATCTTTTGGATTATCTCAATCTCCCTCTCTTTTACGGCTTTCTCCCCTTCTCTTTCTTTTCTTTTTTTTTTCTCAAAATCTTTTGAATTTTATCATTTATATATAATAATATATTATATACATATATACACATATATTTAATAACATACATGTATATATAGTATACAATATATATAATATATATAGATACTAAGCACATAGATGAACTGATTCAAAAATGGGATGAGACTGGGTTAGACCAGAACTGGCTTGAACTGAGTTGACTGGATTGATTAGAATTAATTGGATTTTCTCACTCTATTATTTCATTGGCCATTTTCGCTGTCATCCTGCACATGGAATTTTTTGATAGTCTTTATTCCAAATTTTCTACGTTCACTTTGTAGAACATTAAAAATGAAATATTGGAGCTTGAATCAACTCATTTGGAAATAAAATGGTCGACTTATGAATTTTTGAAGTTTAAGTGGACCAATTATCGACAATTTAGCTGACCATTCTGCATGAGATCCTTCGGAGGCTTCTACCGGAAATATTTTACGTCCACTTTGTAGAGCACTAAAAATGGAACATAATGAGACTGAAATCACCTGATTTGGATATGGGATGATCAAAATATAAATTTTTGAAGATTAAATGACCATTTCCATATGTAATTTTGCATGTGACCCTCCGGAGACTTCTACCCAAGATTTTCCACGTCTACTTTGTAGGATATCACAAATGAAGAATAACGGCTTTGGAATCATCTGAATCCAACGTAGAACGGAAAAGATATGAAGCTTTGAAGTTCTAACGATAACTTTGCATGCAAGCTTGCATGGGGCCCACTGGTGACTTGTACCGGAAATCCTTTATGTCCACTTTAAAGAGGACTAAAAATAAGGAATAATGGTACTTAAACCATATGATTCAGATCTCGGATGATCAAGATATGATGATTTGAAATTCAAACAATCCAACTTACGATAATTTGCATGAAAGCCCTGGGATTATTTATGATAATTTCAGAAACGTCCCTTGTACGTATCGTCTCACTAAAATGACCATTTCTTTTTCATTTGATATCAGAATTGGGCAATTCTAGTATCATTTTGAAGATAATTCCATGACCTATGCAACCATGTAGATTACAGCCTGTGACCTCATTGTGGGGCCCACCGAAAACTACCAATACCTAAATTTTCACTTATCTTTCTTCCTTTGCTGTCTACACACTAGTAAGACATTGTTCAGTTGGTATTGGAAAAAATGGGGTGCTTACTCTTATGCTTGTGGAGGTCATTTCGGACCCAAAAGAACAGCTAAGAAAGTGTTAGATAGTGGTTTTTATTGGCCTACATTATTTCGTGATGCTTATGTCATTTGTAACACATGTGAACAGTGCCACAAGATAGGAAGTTTAACCCGTAAGAATGAGATGATACAAATCCCAATACTTATATGTGAACTTTTTGATGTATAAGGTATTGATTTTATGGGTCCATTTCCTTCATCTTTTGGTTTTGTTTACATATTGCTTGCAGTTGATTATGTTTCGAAATGGCTAGAAGCAATCGCCACCAAAACTAATGATTCCAAGGTTGTTATGGGTTTTATCAGGTCTAACATCTTTAGCAGGTTCGGGATACCAAAAGCACTAATTAGTGATCAAGGAACTCATTTCTGCAATAGACCACTGGAGGCATTGCTAAAGAAGTATGGTGTTTTTCATAAAACATCTACACCCTACCACCCTCAAACAAATGGACAAGCAGAAGTATCCAATAGAGAAGTCAAATCTATTTTGGAGAAGACTTTGAAACCAAACAGAAAGGATTGGAGCCTTCGACTTGATGATGCATTATGGGCTTACCGAACAGCATACAAGATGCCTATTGGGATGTCCCCTTATCGGTTAATTTTTGGTAAGTCATGTCACCTTCTTGTAGAATTAGAGCACAAGGCTTATTGGGCAGTCAAGAGTTGCAACATGGAGATGGACGATGCTGGTATGCATAGAAAATTGCAATTGCAAGAATTATAGAAGATACGACTTGAGGATTACGAGAATTCCAGCATATACAAAGACAAGACTAAGGTGTTTCATGACAAGAGGATTATGAGGAAGCAATTTGTAATTGGACAAAAAGTCTTGCTTTACAATTTGAGACTTAAATTGATGCTTGGTAAGTTACGTTCTCATTGGATTGGACCTTTTAAAGTTACTAATGTGTTTCCTTATGGTACAGTTGAAGTTTAAAGTTTTGAAACTAACAAGGTTTTCAAGGTTAATGGGCATCGACTCAAGACATTCTATGAAGGCTTTCATGAGCATACTATAGACGAAGTACAACTGGGGGATCCCGTTTATTCTGATTGAAGAGTATTGAGTCGAGCTAACGACGTTAAACACAAGCGCTGCTTGGGAGGCAACTTAAGAAATCGGATTCGTTTTTCTTATCATTTTTAATTACTTTTCTTTACATCTTTCCAATACATTTTTAACTTCCATTGGGGACAATGTCAGATTTAAGTGTGGGGGGAGGAATTAGGATTTCTCTTTTGTTTTATTTTTATTTTTATTTTTTAAGTTTTGTTTTTTATTTTTGTATGATGTGTTGGAGAAAAAAGAAACAATTTCAAAAGTTGAATTTAAAAAAAAAAATTTACTTCAATAGACTAAGAGAATATGTATGCCATGGATTGAAACTATTTGAATGTGAAAAAAAAATTACATGTATGAGTTAGTTGAAATAACTTGCTAAATGAGCTTTGAATAACATTGATAGTTGCATTTAGAGATAAAACATGCAGGTTTAGTAGATGGAATCCAACCAAGTGAGCTTTTGAGCCAAACTAGATTGAGACATTTATGTCAGTCTTTATTTTCTTTGAAGAGTGATATTTACTATGCTTTTGTATCTCTAGAACTTGCTTTGAACCGTGTCAAGATTACATTGATATATGTAGACATGAAGATGATAAAGGCAAATAGGATTTTACAACCACTTAGCTTAAATGGCCAACCTTATATATTTTTACCTTAGTAGATCCACTTTGAGCTTTTAAACTTTATTTTTCATTGAACCCTAAACCATGAGCCTTGAATTGTTTGTTTTTCTCATGTTTTACCAACCTTTGAGCTAGTAGAGCATTGAGAATTATCTAATGGGTTTGAGAGAGATATTTATTGAATAAGTATGGGGGTGCTATTCTCAAAAGTGATGGTTGTATGTCAAGAAGTGGGATGCAATGGGAGTAAATGGTCCTTGTTATGTTTAAAACGTCATGCTATTAAAAAAAATTCAAATAGAAAACAAAAACCAACCAATGAAACTCGAATATTTTTTAGGGCTTTCGTCCATTGGGTAACCAATAGCAAAAGCCCCAAATAAAAATTAAATTTTTTTGGTTAGAAAAAGTTTAATTTGAAGAAAACGATGTAAATGGACAAAACCTAGATAGAAAGCTTTAAAAACGTGAAACAGTAAGAGAGCATACCTAAAGAGAAGGAGTGGGAGTCACGAACGGAAGATATGATTACTAAACAGTTAGGGGTCGATACTGTAGCAACTCAGAGAAATGGGTTGAGTTGAAAGAAAGGAGAAAGAATGGGAAATGAATCCAAAATCGTGTTTAAAAACCTGATTCTGGGTCGTAGGGTCACAGAATTCGACCAAAACATGCGACCCTACGTCAGACCCTACCATCGACTCTAGCCTCTCGGTGATCTGATAGAGAACTAGGGGTCGGACCTAGGGTCGGACAACTATCGACCCTACCATCGACCCTAGGCTCCCGGTGATCTGACAGAAAACTAGGGGTCGAACCTAGGGTCAGACATATACCGACCCTACCATCGACCCTAGGCTCTTGGTAAGCTGACAGTGATTCTCAGGGTCGCATACTCTAGGGTCGCATAAGGACCGACCCTACCATCGACCCTACAATGGAAAATATAGTATTTTGTCAGAAAGATCTGAAAATTTTGAAATTTATATTGATTAATTGGATTTTTGACTTGAGAACAACTTATATTGATTGCCTCAAATGTGCTATGATTGTTTGTAGACATTACCACCACCAGAACAAGAAATGGCTGGGCAAAGAGTGACCAGACAAAGCCGTAAACTAATTCCACCATCACCACCTGTGGAGGAAGACAGCCATATAAATCCTGAAGCACAGGAGAATCTGAATACGACACCACCAGTAGCTAGTGGCCAGGCAAATTCTACAAACTTGTCAGCCCCACATATGGATTTGGCCACAGCAGTAATGAACTTAGCACAACAGCTACAACAAATACAGCAGGTTCAAGTCAATATGCAAGCTATTATAGGGATGGCTTTTCCAGCTGTCCATACAACACCTATGCCAGCAGGGCAGGCCAGCACGATACTAGGGGGAAGTAACATGGTACCCCACGCACCTCAAACACCAGTCATGCAGGCCCAAGTACAGAATCCCGAGGTAGCTCAAGGCAGTTACCAGTATCAACCACCTATGAATGGGGCCTATGCTCCGTATCAGTTGGACCACTCCTGACTGATCGAGCATTTTCTGAAGATGAAGCCTAAAGAATATAATGGTTAACCAGCAGATCCTTTGTGGCCAGCACAGTGGATCGATGAAATGGAGAGAAATTTCATGATTATGATGGTTAATGAGGAGGAGAAAGTACTGTGTGCAACATTCATGTTGAAAGGCGATGCACACCACTGGTGGAAGTCCACACGGACTTATATGTTAACAAAGCACGCCCAATTGACCTCGGCTATATATAAAGAAGCACTCTTTGAGAAGTACTTCCCAGGAGTTTCAGAGATGCTATGGAAAGAGAGTTCCTGAGTTTATATCAGGGACAGATGACTATCGATGCATATCAACAGCGTTATGAGGAGCTGTTCTTCTTTGCACCAGTCACTATGCAAGAGGAATATACGAAGACCCGAAGGTTCATTATGGGACTTAGGGGAAGTATTTGTGAACATGTTCTGGGACTTGTGAAGAAAGTCTACAATGAAGCTGTACAAATTGCTCGAGTGATAGAGTCGAGCCAGAAATAGAGCTATTTTACTCAAAATAGAGGTATCAAAAGGCCTAATGGGAATTCTCATAACGGAAGGAACACCAAGACATTCAAACCCCTCCGTACTCAAGGATTCAATGCTGCAGCCAAGACTACTTCAGCAGCCCCATCGCAACCAAAGCAAAATAGTGAAGGAGTAAGGTGTTTTAACTGCAATCAAGTGGGACATATTTCAAGGGAGTGCCTTAAGCCTAGAAAGCAGCTACAACAAGGAAGAGTTTACGCTATTACCTCTGAGGATGCTGTCGCATCTCCTGATGTGGTCACAGGTATGACCGAACCTTTTAAATTGTGTTACATTGTATGAGCATGTAGACTAAATTAAAACAAATCACAAGTATCGTACCTATTAATGGCATTCTCGTCAGAGTGCTCTTTAATTTTGGAGCTACTCATTCTTTTATATCTGTGTCATTTAGAAAGAAGCTAAATCTACCCCTCAAATATTTTAACTATAAACCGCTTGTACGATCGCCTATGGGATTAGAAGTGACATTAGAAAAAGGTTATGGGCCATGTCCAGTTCTTATTGACGAGAAGACTTTGGATGCAACCTTGATTCAACTTGAGATGGTAGACTTTGACGTCATCTTGGGAATGGACTGGTTAGCTCGGTATTCTGCAAACCTATTATGTGCGGAAAAGAAGTTGACATTTAAGGACGAGGAAGGAGCAGAGTTTAGATTACGGGAACCAAACTTCCCCGTAAATGAAAACTCATCCTCTCTGCATTAAAGGCTAGGAAATGCCTCGAGAAAGGAGGAGTTGGGTATCTAGTATCAGTGGTCGACCTCACCAAGGAAGCACCACGAATGGAGGATATTGATGTGGTGCGTGACTTTCCAGATGTATTTCCTAAAGAACTACCAGGACTATCTACAGAGTTTGTTATAGATCTGATACGCAGAGCGGCACCAGTATCTAAAGCACCCTATCGAATGGCTCCTACTGATTGAAGGAATTAAAAGTACAATTATAGGAACTACTGGACAAGGGTTACATCAGACCTAGCATATCACCATGGGGAGTGCCAGTATTATTCGTAAAGAAGAAGGATGGTAGTGTTCGACTGTGTATAGACTACCGGGAATTGAATTTGCTGACAATCAAGAATCGGTACCCATTACCTCGGATCGATGACTTGTTCGATCAGTTGCAAGGTGCCAAGGTATCCTCCAAGATCGATCTTCGGTCAAGATACCATCAGTTAAAAATTAAGGACGGTGGTATTCCCAAGACAGAATTTAGGATGAGATATGGACATTACGAATTTTTTGTCATGTATTTTGGATTGACTAACGCACCAACAACTTTTATGGAACTTATGAATCGGGTATTCAATGATATGTTGGATACGTCGGTCATTGTATTTGTTGATGATATATTGGTCTACTCCAAGGACAAGGAAACTCATATTATGAATCTAAGAGCCGCTTTGCAGCGATTACAGAAAGAGAAGCTTAACGCCAAATTTACAAAGTGTGAGTTTTGGCTAAATGAAGTCGCTTTCTTAGGCCATGTTGTATCCACTAAAGGAATTGAAGTGGACCCAAGCAAGATTGAAGCTATTGTGAAGTAGGAAGCACCGAAGAGTGTTGCAGAAATTAGAAGTTTTCTAGGTCTACCTGGGTATTACCGATGATTTATCGAAGACTACTCCAGGATTGCCGTACCGCTCACCAGTTTGACTAAGAAAGGAGAGAAGTTTATTTGGACTGACAAATGTGAGAACAGTTTCCTAACATTGAAGGCAAGATTGATATCTGCTCCCATCTTGACTATTCCTATTCTAGGACAAACATTTTTTTATACACTGTTGCATCTAGATTGGGTTTAGGATGTGTCCTTATGCAACGAGAACAAGTAGTTGCATATGCTTCGAGGCAACTGAAAACACATGAAAAGAACTATCCCACTCATGACTTGGAGTTAGCGGTAGTAGTACATGCTGTAAAAATATGGAGACATTATTTGTATGGAGAAAAATTTCAGATTAAATCAGATCATAAGAGTCTCACTTATCTCTTTAATCAGAAGGAGTTGAATATGAGACAAAGAAGATGGCTGGAACTATTGAAAGATTATGATTGTGATATCCAGTATTATCCAGGGGAAGCTAATGTAGTTGCTGATGCACTGAGTAGAAAAGCAATGATAAAATCCTAAGAGGAGGTTAACACGACTGCAACAATGTGTGCTATAGGAAAAGTATTCAATCTTGGTAATGAGCAATTTGTGATAGATGCACCAGGTGAATCAACCAACCAAGGATTTATTCATCGGATTTCAAATATGTTCGCAACACTGAAGATTGTACCTGATATAATAGATGAAGTGAAAGCCGCTATAAAATCAGACCCTGACCTAAGAACGGCACAAGAGGACATTGAAAAAGGTAGGACTATCCTTGAGTTCACATTGGACGATGAAAATGTACTGAAATACAAAGGAAGAATATGTGTTCCTGAAACAAAAAATTTGATCATTAGACACCAACTAATGAAAGAAGCTCACACCACCGTTTATTCGATACATCCTGGAAGTACAAAAATGTATCATGATTTAAAAAAATTATATTGGTAGAGAGGAATGAAAACAGATGTAGCTAAATTTGTATCTCAATGCCTAAACTATCAGAGAGTAAAGGCTGAAAGGTCAAGACCTGCAGGACTATTACAGCCGCTACCAGAACCAACACGGAAATTAGACTGCATCACTATGGACTTCATCACCGGGTTACCATTGACTCCCCGAGTAGTTGACGCAGTTTGGGTGATTGTAGACCGTCTGACTAAACTAGCTCAATTTATAGCTATACGACCTCAGTATACACTGGAGAGGTTAGCTATGTTGTATGTGGATAATATTGTCAGACTACATGGTGTACCTGAAAGCATTGTGTCCGACAGAGATCCACGATTTACTTTAAAATTTTAGGAAGGATTGCAAAAGGCTATGGGTACAACATTGTAGTTTAGTACCGCATTCCATCATCAGACAGACGGACAGTCGGAGCGTACCATTCAGATATTAGAAGACATGCTTCGAGCCTATGTAATTGATTTTAAAGGATCATGGGATGAAAAACTACCATTGATCGAGTTCGCTTATAACAACAGCTATCAGGCTACTATACAGATGTCACCCTATGAAGCACTGTATGGTAGGAAGTGTCAAACTCCTTTGTTTTGGAATGAAATTGGAGAACGTAGTATTGTTAGACCATAATTTGTTGAAGAGACATGTCGAGTAGTCGACATTATCAAGGAAAGAGTAAGAACAGCTCAGAATCGTTAGAAACAGTATGCAGATACTCGATGCCGACACCTTGAATTTGTCGTAGGTGATAAGGTGTCCTTGAAAGTATCACCTATGCGAGGTTTAAAGCGGTTCGGACAGAAAGGGAAGCTTAGTCTGAGATATGTCGGGCCATATAAGATTTTGGCTAAACGTGCAAAAGTGGCTTATCAGTTAGCACTACCACCATCTATGTCAAGCGTGCATGATGTATTTCATATATCATTTTTGAAGAAGTACGTCAGGGACCCAACCCACAGTGGATCCACTAGATTTGACTAATGATTTGACAATTGAAGTAGCACCAACTGAAATCACCAGTCGAAATGTTCAACGACTACGCAATCGTGATATCTACTATGTTAAGGTCACCGGAAGAAGTCGAGATATAAAAGAAATCACAAGGGAAGAAGAGAATGCTATGCAAAAGCAATACCCTCATCTTTTCGATTCGAAAAGGTATGTACCAATTTCGAGGATGAAATTTTTAATAAGAAGGGGGGAGTTGTAAGACCCATTTCAAATTAACCGTTCTTACCACCTTTACCAGGTCTACCTATCATGGTCGAGCCAAGTGGACCAAGTGCGTGAAGGAAATCACAGGACCAGGTATGAATTTGACCCAAAAATAGTAAATATGAGGGTAGGGTCACATGCCTAAATAGGTAGGGTTGACCCCACCTCAATAGAAGTCCAACCTATGATTTTTTAGTCTTAGGGTCACATGACTAGAAAAACGTAGGGTCGACGGATCCTGCGACCCAATGTGTGACCCTATGATGACAGACAGAAACCGTAAATTAGAAAACTTTCTTAATTTCAAGGGGTTCTTTCCTAAACTTGATGTGACTTATTTTGGAGGGTTTCCTCTATAAATAGGACGTCCCTTAGCCTCTTTCACTCCTTTTAGAACCCTAACTGAAAGTGAGAGAAAGAAAAAGAGAAGGAAGAGAAGGAAGAGAAGAAGAGAAGGAAAATTAAAGAAAAGACTAAGGAAGAGGAGGAACTTCAGAGAAACCTCTGAATCTCAGCCAACTTCAGGTTTGAGTCTAATTCCCTTCATAAATTAAGAGCCTAGAATGGAATATGAAAAAGTTAGGATTAGGAAAAACCCAAATCATCTATCCATGGATGAGTTTCAAAGGAATCCATGGAAGTAATCATCATAGGCAATGGAAAGTGTGTAAAAATCATAGTTATGAGTCATAGAACAATCTTAGAATGGACCTACAAGACCATAGGATCAATCACATGCCTTCGGGAAGTACTAGGGAGGGTGTGGTCGCACATAGGGTCGATTGGTAACCGACTCCATGTCCGACCCTACACCCTAGGGTCGATTGGGTAACCGACCTTAGGTGCTACCCTACCTGCGACCCTATGATTTTAGCTAGTTTAAATTTATTGGAATTAATTCGAATTAAAATTTATCAACTTGTTAGGTCTTCCTAGTGATTTAAAAGTAATTCTTAAATCTTGAACGAGGATCTATACTCAATCAAAGGTGAGGGAACAAGACCTAAACTAATTGGATAATAAAAAGCTATTTTTGCTTATTGAGTCCGATACCATGATTGATTGATTTTATGCGTGTATGCGTGTATTATGCATTTAACATGTCATCTAATATTTCTGCTATTACTATTCATGCATATTTAATTTTGTTTATTTATAACATGATGATGATGATGAAGCTAGGAATAGGCATGTGAATGTTTGTGTGTGGTTAGAGTACTTGATGCGAGTAGGGCATCAGGGGGAGGACGTGACACTGTGATTTTTCCTGGTCACCGGACTCTAGCTCTATCTCTACTCAAGTCTTGTCCACTAACATCGTCATATCGTCATTACCTTAGCAGAGCTATTACGTCGTAGGGCATCAGGGGAGGTGGTCTCGGACCGTGTAGTCTCTGACTCTACTGGGGGGCCTTAGATCTATCTCTTTGGACGTATTGAGGGACGCTGGTGTGAGGCCTTGGATACACTGTTTGACATTAGGATTGATTAGTTGCGAGCGCAGTTTACAAGCCCTCGCCAACAAGTGCTTACGTGTTGGTATGGGTGCATATGGTACAGTAATGCTGATATTCTTTTTGGGTACACTATTTCCATGGTGGGTGCAAGTGGGGCGACAATACCGATATTCATTGGGCGGCTTCACACACTCGTGTATAGAGGTGAGGCGGCCTCCGAACCTTTCTATTGCACATTGCAAACTTATAAACCAGACCACAGATATGAATTGAATGCATGCATATGTTTGTTGCATTGTTTTGTTTGCTCACTGAGCCGTGATGTGTGCTCACCCTTTTCAACGTCAAATATTTTAGTTGATGATGCAGGTACCATGGTTGAAGATTATATAAATGCTCCTGTGTACGGGCAAGCTGCGGCGATGGTCGCTGAAGTGATAATGGAGTCGCATGATTCGAAATGCGAGTGCAGCTCCTGTGTTTTCGATTAGACTTTTATTTGGATTATACAGACAATGTATTTAAATTAATTATTTAAGTTTATGTCTAAGTCCTTTTGGAAATAATTGGTTAAATTATTTATTTTATCACATTTAGATTCTCAGTTCATTTAATATTTAAGACTTTCGCTATTGTGTATTTACTCTGATTAGTGTTGTGGATGTGTATGTTTAAGCAAACGGACACAGTCTATTTGAGATCCTGATTGAACCGTTGGTTTATTAGCGGTTCATCACACAATTCTGAATAGTGCAGAATTGGGATGTGACATATTCTCTCTCGCTCTCTCTCTCTCACATACCCTTTATTTCTACTTTTCTCTCTCTCTCTCCCCCTATTTTTCACACTCTCTCTCTCTCTTTTTACTTTTCTCTCCCACTCTCTATCTCTCTACTTCTCTCTCTGTTCCTTTTTCTTTACACTTCTCTCTCTCTCTCTCTCTCTTACACACTCTCTCTCTCTCATTCTACCTCTCTCTTTCTCTTCTCCCTCTCTCTCCACTATATTTACTCTCCCTCTATTTCTATTTATCTCTCTCTTCCTCTCTCTCTTTCTCTCTCTTACTTTTTAATTCTCTCTTTCTCTATCTCTCTTCTTACTTCTCTCTCTCTCTCCCTCTCTCTTTCAGCTTCTCTCTCCCTCCTTCCACCTCTCTCTCTCTTTTTCTCATGCTCCCTTTCTTTCTCACACCCTCTCTTTCTACATCTCTCCCTCTATTTCTCTCTCTTTTTACTTCTCTAACTCTCTCTATCACTTTCTCACTCTCTCTCTCTTTCTACTTCACTGTCTCTCTCTCCCTCTCTCTTGCTCTTTTTTTCTTCTTACTTCTCTCTCTCTCTTTGTACTTCTCTCTCTCACACACACTCTCTCTTTCTACGTCTTTCTCTCTCTCTCTATTTCTTTTTACTTCTCTCTCTTTCTTTCTACTTCACTCTCTCTCTCTACTTCTCACTCCTTCTCTCTGTCTACTTCTTTCTCTCTCTCTCTTTAAACTTTTCTCTATCCCTCCCTCCCTCTCTCCTTTTACTTCTCTCTCCTTCCCTCTCTATCTCTCTCTCTCCCTCTTTCCCCTTCTCTCCCCCTTTCAGCCTCTCTCCTTCCCTTCTCTCTCCCTACTTTATTCTCTCTCTCCCTTTATTTCTACTTATCTCTCCCTAGCTCTCTACTTCTGTTTTTATCTTTCTTCTCACTTCTCTCCCTCTTTCCCTCTCCCTTTCTCTCTCTCTCTCTCTCTCACTTTCTACTTCTCTCTCCCACTTTTAACCTCTCTCTTTCTCTCTCACACTCTCTCTCACTCTCACATACCTTCTGTTTATACTTTTCTCTCTCTCTCTCTCTCTTTCTCCCTCTCTTTCTCCCTCTCTTTCTCTCTGCCTTTCTACTTCTCTCTCTCTCTCTACTTCTCTCTCTCACCCTCTCTCTTTCACTTTTTCATCTTACTTCTCCTCTCTCTTAGTACTTTTCTTGTTTTCTCTCACTCTCTCTCCCATACACTCTCCCTTTTTACTTCTCACTTTCTTTTTCTCTCTCGCTCTCTCTTTCTTCTCTTTCTTTCTACTTTTCTCTCTTTACTGCCCTCTCTCTCTCTACTTCCCTCTTTCTTTCTACATCTCTTTCTCTTTCTTTCCACTTTTCTCTTTCTTTCTCTCTACTTCTCTCTCTCACTCTCTTTCTACTTCTCTCTTCTTTCTCTTCTGCTCTCTCTACTTCTAACTCTCTCACTCTCCCTCTTTCTACTTTAATCTCTCCTTATCTTTCAACTTATCTCTCTCTTTCTCTCTTCTCTCTATTTGTCTCTCAATCTCTCACTCTCTTTCTCTTTTTACTTCTCTCTCTCCCTCAACTACCCTCCCTCTTTTCTTTTTTTCTTTTTACTTCCCTCTCTCCCTCTTTCTCTCTCTCTCTCTCTCCCTCTTTCTCTCTTTTTCTCTATCTCTCTCTCTCTTTCTACTTCTCTCTCATCATCTTTCTCTTTTTTTCTCTACTTTTGCTCTATCTCCCTCTCTCTATCACTGTTTCTCCCTCTCTCCCTCCCTCTCTTTCCGTCTCTTTCATTCTCTCTTTCTACTTCTCTCTCACTATCTCTCTCACTATATCTCTCTCTATCTCTCTCTCTCACTCTCTCTTTCTACTTCTCTCTCTGCCATTGAGCCCTTTTTCTCTCACTCTCGCTCCCTATCTCTTTCCCTCTCTCTCCCTTTCTACTTCTTTTTATCTCTATCTTCTTAGTTTTCAACCTCTCTCTCTCCCTCTATCTCCCTCTTCTCTCTCTATGTATCTCTCTTTCCCTTTCTACTTTTCACACTCTACTTCTTTCTCTCTCCTTTTTTCTACTTCTCCCCCTCTTTTTCTCTCACCCTCTCCCTCTCTCTCGCCCTCCCTCTCTCCCTACTTCCTTATCCCTCACGAATACTTTTTTTTCTCTCTCTCTCTCTCTTCCTTTTGCTCGCTCTCTTTGTACATTTCTCTCTCCCTTTTTCTCTTTCTACCTCTTTCTCTCTCTCTTACTGTCTCTCTCTACCTCTTTCCACTTTACTCTTTCTCTTTCTCTCTCTCTCTCTACCTATTCCTTTCTCTTGTCTCTCCCCACTTCATTTCCCCTCTCACTATCTTTCTGCTTATCTCACTCCCTCTCTCCTCTCTCTCAATCTTTCTAATTCTTTATCGCATTTTCTCTGTCTTCTTACCTCTCTCTCACTCTTTTTATTTCTCCCTCCCCCTTTCTACCTCTCTCTATTTCTCTCTTTCCCTCTCTTTCTGGCGCACCCTCTCTTTCTACTTCTCTCTCTCTCCCCCTCTCTCTCTCTTTCTCACTCTATTATCTCCCTTTCTCTCTCTACTTATCTCACTTTCTCTCCCTCATTCAACTTCTATCACACCAGAATTCCGCACTATTCAGAATGGTGTGATGAACCGCTAGCAAACCAACGGTTCAACCAGGATCTCGAGTAGGCTATATCTGTGTTATCTGAACCCCATACATCCATAACCATAATCAAAGTAAATACACAATAGCGGAAGTCTTATAATAAAATGAACTGAGAATCTACTGTGATATTAATATTTAAATAGCAAATTATTCTGTATCAATTGAGACATAAATAATTATCAAATACATGTCTTTATTAAATCCAAATAAAGAAATCTAGAAAAATATTTAATCGAATACACATGAGTTGCACTCGCAAGAGGAGTCATGTGTATCTACTTTAGCTTCAGCTTCCATCGCCGCTACGTTCCCGTATGCTGGAGCATTCATATAATCTTCAACGATATAACCTGCATCATCAACTAAAAATATTCAACGTCGAGGGGTGAGCACACATCACGGCTCAGTGAGTAGACAAAATAATGCAACAATACATATGCATGCAATCAATTCATATCTTTGGTCTGGTTTATAGTTTGCAATGTGCAATTAAAAGGTTGGGTGGTCAAAGTTTAACATTTATTGACCCCGCCTCTATACACAGGGTGTGGAAGTCCGCCCGAAGGTTAAAGTTTATCGTCGTCCCCATCCACCCTAATCATGAACATTATATAACAAAGGTTAACATTTATTGTTATATAGTGCCATACCAACACGTAAGCCCCTGTTAGCGAGGGCTTGCAAACTGGGCTCGCAACTAACCAATCCTAATGCCAAACAGTGTATCCAAGGCCTCACCCCAGCATCCCTCAGAATATCCATAGAGATAGAGCTAAGGCCCCCCGGTAGAGTCAGAGACTACAAGGACCGAGACCACCTCCCCTGATACTCTATGACATAATAGTTCTGCTAAGTAATGGGGATACGACGATGATAATGAGTTAGAGATAGAGCTAAAGTGCTGAGACCCGCCAAAGGTTAATGTTTATTGACGTTCTCATCACACCTCCCCTGATACTTGCTCGCATCAAGTACACCAACCACATACATACAATCACATGCCTATTCCTATCATCATCATCATCATCATCATGTTATAAACAATAAAATAAATATGCATGATCAAGTAATAGAAATATTGGATGGCATGTTGTATGCACATTACAAACATATTCGCATAAAATCAAGCATGGCATTGGACTCAAGAAAATAGAAAATAGTTTGTTATTAACCAATTAGTTTAGAGTTCTGTTTCCTCACCTTAGCTTGTTAATAGATACTTTTCCAAGCTTTAGAATCCTTTTATATTGTTATTGTATTGCTAGAAGACCTAACAAAGTCGATAGAATTTAATTAGAATAAATTTTAAATTTAAAAACCATGCTGTTAACTGAGGGTCGGAGGTAGGGTCGGAGTCCTGATCGACCCTGGGTGCGACCCTCCCCAATCTGGACTTCCCGAACACTGAGGGTCGATAGTTAGGATCACCTAGGTCGGATGGTCATCGACCCTCGGTGCGACCCTCGGTGTACTTTGGTCAATTTCCCTCTTTTAGTCCATTCATCGTGCTTGGGATCCTATGGCTTGCTCCTACATTCCATTCAACATTCATTCCATGGTCTGGAACCATAAATCATCTACCTAAATAGCTTTCATGCATTCTCCTATGGTTTTCCATGAAAACCTAACCATGGGTTGATGGTTTGGGTTTCTCTGAGATCACACTCTCATCAATATATAACCTAAGGTCTGTAGAAACTCATGGAATTAGTATCCATACCTGAGAAGAATACTCCTTCTCTGCAACTCTTCTTGGTTTGGCTAAATTCTCTTCCTTGTTTCTCTTCTTCTTCTCTTCCTTCTCTTCTCTTTCTCTCAATTCAATTAGGGTTGTGAAAGGAGTGAAAGAGGCTTAGGGACGTCCTTTAAATAGAGTAGGAACATCCTAAAATAAGCCCCTTTGAGATTAGGAAAGAATCCCAATCGAAAATTAGGAAATTTCCTAGTTTCAGTTTCGGCGACAACTGAGGGTCGATGGGAGGGTCGATGATCTCGTCGACCCTAGGTTCTCTAAGTTGTCCGATCCTCCCTTCAATACTGAGGGTCTGACTTTCTGTTTTGGGGTGTCCGACCCTCCTTGGCCGGGTATGCGATCCTTCCCCTAATTTAAGTGTTTTTGGGTCGATTTGATACCTGGGATCTCGATCTCCTTCACGCCCTTGGTCCATTTGACTCGACCATGATGGGTAAACTGGTTCAAGGTGGTAAGACCGGGTTAGATTGACACGGGTCTTACAACTCCCCCCAACTTATAAAAATTTCATCCTCGAAATTGTGCGTACCTTCTGAATCAAATAAGTGAGGGTATGCTTTCGCATAGCATTTTCTTCTTCCCATGTAATTTCTTCCATGTCTCTACTTTTCCATGTGACCTTGACATAATAGATATCTCGGCTGCGTAGACGTTGAACCTTTCGGCTGGTGATTTCTGTTGGTGTTACTTCAAATGTCAAATCATCTGTCAAATTTGGTAAATCTACTGTCAACACGTGCGTTGGATCCTTGACATACTACTTCAATAGGGAAATGTGAAATATGCACACTCGACATAGATGGTGGTAGTGCTAACTGATAAGCGACTTTACCACGCTTAGCTAGAATTTCATATGGCCCGACATATCTTGGACTTAGTTTCCCTTTCTGTTCGAACCTTTTCAATCCTCGCATAGGCGATACCTTCAAAAATACTTTATCACCTACGGCGAACTCCAAATCTCTGCGTCAAGTATCTGCATATTGCTTCTGACGATTCTGAGCTGTTCTCACTCTTTCCTTGATAATGTCGACCACTCGGCAAGTCTCTTCAACAAATTCTGACCCAACAATACTACGTTCTCCAACTTCAATCCAAAAAAAGGAGTCGACACTTCCTGCCATACAGTGCTTCATAAGGTGACATCTGTATAGTAGCCTAGTATATCAATGGTAACTTTTCATCCCATGATCCTTTGAAATCAATTACACATGCTCGTAGCATATCTTCTAGAATCTGGATTGTACGCTCTGACTGTCCGTCCGTTGCGTGGGTGGAATGCGATCGGGAACTTCAACGTTGTACCCATAGCCTTTTGCAATCCTTCTCAAAACTTAGAAGTAAATCGTGGATCTCTATCAGACACAATGCTTTCTGGAACACCATGTAATCAAACAACATTATCCACATACAGCTTTGCTAACCTTTCCAGTGTATACTGAGGTCGTATAGGTATGAAGCTGTCACACCCCAATTTTGGTCTAACCAGAAAGGTGTGATGAACCGCTAAATAACCAACGGTTCAACCAGGATCTCAAATAGGCTATCCTCGCGTTATCCAAACTTACACACATCCGTAATCATAATCAGAGTAAATATACAATAGCAAAAGTCTTATAATAAGATGAACTGAGAAACTAAATGATATTAATAATTTAATAGCAAATTATTCTATTTTCAACTAAGACATAATTAATTATCAATTACATGCGTTAATAAATCCAATACAAAAACCTATAAAATATCTAATCAAATACACACGAGTTGCACTCGCAAGAGGAGTCATGTGTATCCATTTCAGCTTCAACTTCCAGCGCCGCTACATTCCCGTACGCAGACGCATTCACATAGTCTTCAACGGTACAACCTACATCATCAACTATAAATATTCAACGTCGAGGGGTGAGCACACATCACGGCTCAATGAGTAGCCAAAACAATGCAACAATACATATGCATGCAAAAAGTCAATTTATATCTTTGGTCTGGTATATAAGTTTGTAGTATGCAATAGAAAGGTTTAGGTAGCCAAAGGTCGCGTTTATTGACTCCGCCCCTATACACGAGTGTGTGACGTTACCCGAAGATCACGTTTATCGTCAACTCACATGCACCCAATCATGAACATTATATAACAAAGGTTACGTTTATTGCTATATAGTGCCATACCAACACGTAAGCCCCTGTTAGCGAGGGCTGCAAACTGGGCTCGCAACTAACCAATCCTAATGCCAAATAGTGTATCCAAGGCCTCACCCCAGCATCCCTCAAAATGTCCAAAGAGATAGAGCTAAGGCCCCCCGGTAGAGTCAGAGACTACAAGGACCGAGACCACCTCCCCTGATACTCTACGACATAATAGTTCTGCTAAATTAATGGCGATACGACGATGCTAATGCACAACACTTGAGTTAGAGATAGAGCTAAGGTGCTGAGACCCGCCAAAGGTTAACGTTTATTGACGTTCTCATCACACCTCCCCTGATACTCGCTCGAATCAAGTACACCAACCATACACATACAAGCACATGCCTATTCCTATCATCATCATCAACATCATGTTATAAACAATAATGTAAATATGCATGAACAAGTAATAGAAATATTGGATGGCATGCTGTATGCACATTACAAACATATTTGCATAGAATCAAGCATAGCATAGGACTCAAGAAATAGAAAACAGTTTATTATTAACCAATTTAGTTTGGAGTTCTGGTTCCTCACCTTAGCTTGCTATAAGATACTTTTTCAAGCTTTAGAATCACCTTTACAGTGTTATTGTATTGCTAGAAGCCCTAACAAAGTCGATAGAATTTAATTAGAATTTATTCAGAATTTAAAAACTACTCTGTTAACTGAGGGTCGGAGGTAGGGTCGGAGTCAGGATTGACCCTGGGTGCGACCCTCCCTTAACTCTTAACTTCCCGAACACTGAGGGTCGATGGTCAGGAACACCTAGGGTCGGATGGTCATCGACCCTCGATGCGACCCTCGGTGCACTTTGGTCAAATTCCCTCTTTTAATCCATTCTTCGTGTTTGGAATCCTATGGCTTGCTCCTACATTCCATTCTACATGCATTCCATGGTCTGAAACCATGTATAACCCACCTAGATAGCTTTCATGCATCCTTCTATGGTTTTCCATGGAAACCTAACCATAGATTGATGGTTTGGGTTTCTCCGAGATCACACATTCTCCAATAACTATCATAAGGTCTGTAGAAACTCATGGAATTAGTATCCATACCTGAGAAGATAACTTTTTCTCTGAAATTCTTCTCCTTTTTGCTAAGTTCTCTTCCTTGCCTCTCTTCTTCCTCTTTTCCTTCTCTTCTCTTTCTCTCAATTCAATTAGGGTTGTGAAAGGAGTGAAAGTGGCTTAGGGACGTCCTTTAAATAGACTAGGAACACCCTAAATTAAGTCCCTTGGAGATTAGGAAAGAATCCAATCGAAAATCTAGAAATTTCCTAATTCTATTTTCTGCAGTAACCGAGGGTCGATGGGAGGGTCGATGATCCCGTCGACCAGAGGGTCTTAAGCTGTCCGACCATCCCTTCAAAATTGAGGGTCTGACTTTCTATTTTGGGAGGTCCGACCCTGCTTAGCTGGGTATGCAACCCTTCCCCTATTTTAAGTGTTTTTGGGTCGATTTGATACCTGGGATCTCGATTTCCTTCACGCCCTTGGTCCATGTGACTCAACCATAATGGGTAAACCTAGTTCAAGGTGGTAAGACCGGGTTAGATTGACACGGGTCTTACAACTCCCCCCAACTTATAAAAATTTCATCCTCAAAATTGTACGTACCTTCTGAATCAAATAAGTGAGGGTATTGCTTTCGCATAGCATTTTCTTCTTCCCATGTAATTTCTTCCATGTCTCTACTTTTACATGTGACCTTAACATAGTAGATATCTCTGTTGCGTAGACGTTGAACCTGTCGACTAGTGATTTCTGTTGGTGTTACTTCAAATGTCAAATCATCAGTCAATTCTGGCAAATCCACTGTCAAAACATGCATTGGGACCTTGACATACTTCTTCAATAGAGAAATGTGAAATACGTCATGTACACTTGACATAGATGGTGGTAGTGCTAACTGATAAGCTACTTTTCCACGCTTAGCTAGAATTTCATACAGCCCGACATATCTTGGACTTAGCTTCCCTTTATGTCCGAACCTCTTCAATCCTCGCATAGGCGATACTTTCAAGAATACTTTATCACCTACAGCGAACTCTAGATCTCTTCGTCGAGTATCGGCATATTGCGTCTGACGGTTCTGAGCTGTTCTCACTTTTTCCTTGATGATGTCGACCACTCGACAAGTCTCTTCAACAAATTCTGATCTAACAATACTACGTTCTCCAACTTCATTCCAAAACAAGGGAGTTCGACACTTTCGGCCATACAGTGCTTCATATGGTGACATCTGTATTGTGGCCTGATAGCTATTATTATAAGCGAACTCGATCAATGGTAACTTTTCATCCCATGATCCTTTGAAATCAATCACACATGCTCGTAGCATATCTTCTGGAATCTTGATTGTACGCTCTGACTGTCCGTCTGTCTGTGGGTGGAATGCAGTACTGAACTTTAATGTTGTACCCATAGCCTTTTGCAGTCCTTCACAAAATTTGTAAGTAAATCGTGGATCTCTATCAGACACAATACTTTCTAGTACACTGTGTAACCGAACAATATTATCCACATACAGCTTTGCTAACCTTTCCAGTGTATATTGAGGTCGTATAGGTATGAAGCGAGCTGTTTTAGTTAGACGGTCCACAATCACCCAAACTGCGTCAACTACTCGATGAGTCAATGGTAGTCCTGTGACGAAGTCCATCGTGATACAGTCCCATTTCCATGCTAGTTCCAGTAATGGCTGTAACAATTCTACGGGTCTTTGTCGTTCAGCCTTTACTTTCTAACAATTTAGGCATTGAGACACGAACTTAGCTACATCTGCTTTCAATCCCCTCCACCAATATAATTTCTTTAGATCATGATACATTTTTGTACTTCCAGGGTGTATCGAGTAGATGGTGGTATGGGCTTCTTTCATCAGTCGGTGTCTAATGTCCATACTTTCTATTTCAGGTACACATATTCTTCCTTTGTATTTCAGTACTTTCTCGTCATCCAAGGTGAACTCAGGGTTAGTCCTACCTTTCTCAATATCTTCTTGTACTGTTCTCAGATAAGGATCTGCTTTGATAGCTGTCTTCACTTCGTCCACTATATCCGGTATAATCTTCAATGCCGCGAACATATTCGAAAACCGATGAATAAACCCTTGGTTGGCTGATCCGTCCACTGTATCTATCACATACTGCGCGCTGCCATGATTGAATACCATTCCGGCAGTTCACATTGCTGTAGTCGTGCTGACTTCTCCTTGAGATTTAATCATTGCTTTTCTGCTCAATGCATCTGCTACCACGTTCGCTTTTCCCGGATGATACTGGATATCACAATCATAGTCTTTCGATAGTTCCAGCCATCTTTGTTGTCTCATATTCAACTCCTTCGGATTAAATAAATAAGTAAGACTTTTATGGTCCAACTTAATCTGAAATTTCTCTCCGTATAAGTAATGTCTCCATACCTTAACAGCATGTAATACTGCCGCTAACTCCAAATCATGAGTGGGGTAGTTTTTCTCATGTACCTTCAACTGTCTCGAGGCATAGGCAATTACTTGCTCTCCTTGCATAAGCACACATCCTAATCCCAGTCCCGACGCATCAGTGTATAAGGTAAACGTCTGTCCTGGAATAGGAATAGTCAAAATCGGGACAGATATCAATCTGGTCTTCAGTGTTTGGAAACTCTTCTCACAGTTGTCGGTCCACACAAACTTTTCACCTTTCTTAGTCAAACTGGTGAGAGGTACAACAATCCGAGAACAGTCTTTTACGAATCTCCGATAATAACCAGTTAGAACCAGAAAACTTCTAATTTCTGAAACGCTCTTTGGCTCTTCCCACTTCACAATAGCCTCGATTTTGCTGGGGTCCACTTTGATTCCTTCAGCGGATACTACATTGCCTAGCAAGGCGACTTCACTTAGCCAAAACTAGCACTTTGAAAATTTGGCGTATAGCTTCTCTTTCCTTAAACGTTGTAGGGCTGCGTTTAGGTTCTTGATATGAGTTTCCTTGTCCTTGGAATATACCAATATGTCATCAATAAATACTATAACCGACGTATCCAACATATCGTGGAAGACTCGGTTCATAAGTTCCATGAACGTTGCCGGTGCATTAGTTAATCCGAAAGACATAACCAAAAATTCATAATGTACGTATCTGGTCCTGAATGCTGTCTTTGGAATATCACCTTCTTTAATCTTCAGCAGATGATAACCCGATCGAAGATCGATCTTAGAAAATACTTTTTCTCCTTGTAACTGATCGAACAAGTCATCGATCCGAGGTAGTGGATATCGATTCTTGATTGTCAGTTTATTCAACTCTCGATAGTCGATACATAATCGAACGCTACCATCCTTCTTCTTCACGAACAACAACGGTGCCCCCCATGGAGAAATACTGGGTTGAATATAACCCTTGTCCAGCAGTTCTTGTAGTTGCACTTTTAGTTCCTTCAGTTCCGTAGGAGCCATTCTATAAGGTGCTTTTGATACGGGTGCGGCTCCAGGTATCAGGTCTATTACAAACTCTATGGCCCGGTCGGGTGGTAATCTGGGTAGTTCCTCCGAAAATACATCAGGGTAATCCCGCACGACGTCAATGTCTTCCATTCGTGGTGCTTCCTTGGTTAGGTCGACCATTGATACTAGATACCCAATTGCCCCTTTCTCAAGGCACTTCTTAGCCTTTAGTACTGAAAGTATGAGCTTGCGTCTCCGTGGAAGTTTGGTTCCCGAGAAACATAATTCTGCTCCTTCTTTGTCTTTGAACGTTAGCTTCTTTTCGGCGCATAACAGATTTGCAGAGTGCCGAGCCAACCAGTCCATTCCTAAGATGACATCGAAGTCTGCCATCTCAAGTTGTATCAATGTTGCATCTAAAATCTGTTCCCCAATGAGAACTGGACATGGTCTATAACCTTTCTCTAGTTCCACTTCTAACCCCATCGGTGATCGTACAAGTAATTTGTAGTCTAATGTTTTGATGGGTAATTTTGTCTTCTTTCCAAATGAGACAGATATAAATGAATGAGTAGCTCCAGAATCAAAGAGTACTCTGGCGGGTACGCCATTTATAGGTACAAAACCTGTGACCACATCGGGTGATGTGGCAGCATCCTCTGATGTAACAGCATATACCCGTCCCTAATGTAACTGTTTCTTGGGCTTTGGGCACTCCCTTGCCATATGTCCAGGTTGGTTGCAGTTAAAACACTTCAGGACTTCAGAATTTGGCTTTGACTGAGGTTGCACTGCTGAAGTGGCCTTGGGTGCAGTAGTAAAGTTCTGAGGACGGAAAGGCTTATACGTCCTGTTATTGCCTCCGTTGTAGGAGTTTCCGGCTGGTCTCTTGATGCCTTTGTTCTGAGTAAGGTAACTCTCCTTCTGGCTCGATTCAATCACTCGAGCAATCTGGACAGCTTCATTGTAAATTTTTTTCTCTAAGCCCAGAACATTTTCTCTGATGCTTCCTCTTAGTCCCGCGATGAACCTACGGGTTTTGGTATCTTCTTCTTGCATGCTAGCCGGTGCAAAGAAAAACAGCTCTTCGTAGCGCTGTTGATATGAGTCTACAGTCATCTATCCCTGGTACAAGCTCAGGAACTCCTTCTCCATCGAATCTCTGATGCTTCGTGGAAAATATTTCTCGAAAAATTCTTCTTTATATATAGCCCATGTCAGTAGGGCGTGCTTGGTCAGTAAATATGTCTTCGTGGATTTCCACCAATGGTGTGCGTCGCCCTTGAGCATGAAGGTGGCGCATAGTACTTTCTCTTCCTCTGTAATGGTCATCATGAGGAAGTTTCTTTCCATCTCGTCTATCCAGTGTGCTAGCCACAATGGATCAGACGGTTTGTCATTGAATTCTCTGGGTTTCATCTTAAAAAATCTCTCCACTAGCCGGGAGTGATCCAACTGGTTTTGGGGGTTTGCCCCAAACATATAGGGTGGATAGTGGTAATTCCCTTGAGCTGCTTTCGGTACCTGCACTGGAATCTGTGCAGCCGGTTGTTGAGGTGTCTGATGAGTTGGGTGGTTACCCACCGGGGCTGCACTAGCTTGTCCAGTGTGCATGGGTGCGGCCTGAGTGGCTTGAAACATAATTCCCATGGCAACCTGCATCTGAGCCTGTGCGTGTTGCATCTCTTTGCAGCTCTTTGTGCTAGATTCATCTCCACTATTGCTAGCTCTGGTGGTAGAGGTGGCAAATTTGTAGGGTTTACCGGTTCTGGATTTCCCAGTGCATAGTTATTCTCTTGACTAGTCTCCTCCACTGGTGGTGGTGGTGGGACTGCGTTTTGGGTCTGTTGGGTCACTCTACGTCCAGACATAATTCTTTTAGGTGATTGGTGGTGCCTGAAAATCATCAAATAGGTTAGAAGTCATTTATATTTCATGTAGGCACGCTAACCAATAATCAATTCCAATTCTAGCTCATTTTATAAAAAAATACTGTCTTTTCTATGCAGGGTCGATGGTGAGGGTCGATGGTATGTCCGACCCTTGGTATCCGACCCTGGGGACCTGTTCTTCCGGCGAGGTCGATGGGGTCGTGGGTATCCGACCCTCAGTTCCGACCATTGATTTTTTGTCAGATTCCCGAGAGCCGAGGGTCGATGGGAGGGTTGATTCGAGGGTCGATTGCGCTAGTCGAATTGTCCGACCCTCGGACCAAAAATCAGATTTTTAAGATCCGATTATGGGTCATTTCTCACTATTCCTCCTCCATTTCGACTCGTCTCTCTTCTCTGAGTTGCTATAGTGCTACTCTACTGTTTTGGATCGGTTTGACTCTGGGTTTCGACGTCCACGTCATCACTACAGGTATGTCTTCCCATTTGTACCTGTTTTTAGGTTTCCATTTCTAGGTTTTCGCATGTTTAATTGTTATTTTCCAAATTAAACTTTTTCCAACTGTAAAAATTTGATTTTTATTGGGGGCTTTTGTTATTGGTGTCTCGAGGAACGAAAGCCCTCAAAAATTTTTGAGTTTCATCGGTTGGTTATCGAGAAACTTGAAATTTTCTCTTTTTGCCCTAATTTGTCGACATTTTTGATTTTTCTTGAATTTCTTCAAATTGGACATCGTCAGTTAAAATTTCCTACTATATGTGGGTTGTAGGATATGTTTTAACCTACGTAAGTTCTCATGCCCACTTGAATGGTGAGAAATGGGGCTTTATGGTCAACTTACGTCGTTATTACATCAAATTTTGGATTTTTATCCTATTAGCTCCTTGTTTCCTTTCTCTTTCTTATTTTACAGATACTATGGCTCGTACCAAGGTACCCAGAGTGTGTGATCCACTTCGCTTCCGTTCGAATAAAGCTGAGGCACAGTATGCTAACTATGCCCGTAAGAAAGTGGAAGGGGGTCGCATGGTGAACTTGGCTGAGCTAGCCTTGTTCAATGTAGAGGGAACATTTGGTGATATGGGGTGGCTCCCTGTCATCACATACGACGCGTGCACATATCCAGATTTGGTGCGCCAGTTTTATTGTAATCTCCAGGTGGTGGGGAATTACAATGACGTTGAGCATGGTCAGGAGTTGCGCATCACTAGTTACATCAAGGGGGTGCACATTTCTTTTGATTATCGGTAGCTGGCCGATCTGTTGGGCGTTCCCTATGATGGCCCCATGGTGTACTGTGCGTCGGGAGAGCCACAGTTTGTTGAGATGGAGATGAGGGCAGAGATGGACAACCAGCTGTTACGCCTTGATCGCTGGCAGATGAGAGCCTGTTACTTGCGTCCAGCTCCACGGGTCTTCTGTAAGATTATCCAGCATAATCTGATCCCGCATAGTGGGCACTATGAGAGGGTCTCTCAGCTGACACAGTTTCTGATATACAGTATCTACACTCGCCAGCCGGTCTGCCTTCCTTACATCATCATGCAGACGATGATTAGTGCTACATTGTCCGATCATAGGGGTAATCTACCCTATGGACGCATGATTACAGTGCTACTGACCCGTCTGGGGGTGGATCTAGTAGATGGGAAGATCCAAGAGAAGACCTTCCCGTCGCCTCTAGATTGGGAGGCTATCTGCAAGATGGGGCTGCGAGATGCTGAGGTTAGTGATGAGGAGAGGAACGCGATGGTGCACCCTCACACTCGGGTCGAGATGGCTGATGCTAAGGCTGCTGCTGCTGCTGCTAGAGCTCGTGTGGATCCGGTCGACGATGACGATCGTATGTATATGGACGTCGACTCGATACCACCGCCTTCACCTACACATGCGGCTGGAGTTGGTACTTATTCTGCGGCGGCACCTGCACCTGAAGCTGGTCCTTCCCATTCGGCTGATCCTTCACTTCACCTTTTGCCATGATGGAGATGCTGCAGGAGATCAGGGATGCTCAGCGTAGATCTGATTTGAGGATGGATGAGCTGTTGGCTGCTCAGCACGCATCAGACGCGCGGATGGGAGAGCTCCTAGAGGTGCAGCGTGCGACTGATCAGAGGATAGCCGGTCTCACACCTAGTCTACAGACGACCCAGACTTAGATAGCCTGGTTGACTAGAGTCTATGCTGAGGACTACGACAGAGACCGTGAGGCACCGCCTCCTCCTTCGCCTCCAGCTTCCTGATTGTACTTTTATTTTTCCTTGTACTACAAAGTAACTGTCCGGGTTATGGACTGTACTCTGCTTTCATTATGTATATACATCTTGTTTCTCTCTCTAATTGTATGTAACTTGTTTCCCCTTTAATAGATGTATTATTTTCTTTTTAAATTTGGTCTTAAACATCACTTGTGCTTATAATGTATTAATATTACTGTTTTACTTTTATCCTATCTCAGTTGACAATTGTCTCGAATGTATGTTAGTTCGGCGGGCAAGGCCAGAGATGCTCTGATACCAAGTTGTCACACCCCAATTTTGGTCTAACCAGAATGGTGTGATGAACCGCTAAATAACCAACGGTTCAACCAGGAACTCAAATTGGCTATCCCCGTGTTATCCAAACTTACACACATCTGTAATCATAATCAGAGTAAATACACAGTAGCGGAAGTCTTATAATAAGATGAACTGAGAAACTAAATGATATTATTAATTTAATAGCAAATTATTCTGTTTTCAACTAAGATATAATTAATTATCAATTACATGTCTTAATAAATCCAATAAAGAAACCTATAAAATATCTAATCAAATACACACGAGTTGCACTCGCAAGAGGAGTCGTGTGTATCCATTTCAGCTTCAACTTCCATCGCCGCTACGTTCCCGTACGCAGACGCATTCACATAGTCTTCAACGGTACAACCTGCATCATCAACTAAAAATATTCGACGTCGAGGGGTGAGCACACATCACGGCTCAGTTAGTAGCCAAAACAATGCAACAATAAATATGCATGCAAAAAGTCAATTTATATCTTTGGTCTGGTATATAAGTTTGAAGTATGCAATAGAAAGGTTTAGGTAGCCAAAGGTCACGTTTATTGACTCCGCCTCTATACACGAGTGTGTGACGTTACCCGAAGATCACGTTTATCGTCAACTCACATGCACCCAATCATGAACATTATATAACAAAGGTTACGTTTATCGCTATATAGTGCCATACCAACACGTAAGCCCCTGTTAGTGAGGGCTGCAAACTGGGCTCGCAACTAACCAATCCTAATGCCAAATAGTGTATCCAAGGCCTCACCCCAGCATCCCTCAGAATGTCCATAGAGATAGAGCTAAGACCCTCCAGTAGAGTCAGAGACTAAGACCACCTCCCCTGATACTCTACGTCTTATAGTTCTCCTAAAGTAATGGTGATACGACGATGCTAATGCAAAAGACTTGAGTTAGAGATAGAACTAAAGTGCTGAGACCCGCCAAAGGTTAATGTTTATTGACGTTCTCATCACACCTCTCCTGATACTCGCTCGCATCAAGTACACCAACCACACACATACAAGCACATGCCTATTCCTATCATTATCATCATCATCATCATGTTATAAACAATAAAGTAAATATGCATGAACAAGTAATAGAAATATTCGATGGCATGCTGTATGCACATTACAAACATATTCGCATAGAATCAAGCATAGCATAGGACTCAAGAAATAGAAAACAGTTTATTATTAACCAATTTAGTTTGAAGTTCTGGTTCCTCACCTTAGCTTGCTATAAGATACATTTCCAAGCTTTAGAATCACATTTACAGTGTTATTGTATTGCTAGAATCCCTAGCAAAGTAGATATAATTTAATTAGAATTTATTCGGAATTTAAAAACTACTCTGTTAACTGAGGGTCGGGGGTAGGGTCGGAGTGAGGATTGACCGTGGGTGCGACCCTCCCTTAACTCTGAACTTCCCGAACACTGAGGGTCGATGGTCAGGAACACCTAGGGTCGGATGGTCATCGACCCTCGGTGCGACCCTCGGTGTACTTTGGTCTAATTCCCTCTTTTAATCCATTCTTCATGTTTGGAATCCTATGGCTTGCTCCTACATTCCATTCAACATGCATTCCATGGTCTGAACCATGTATAACCCACCTAGATAGCTTTCATGCATCCTTCTAGGGTTTTCCATGGAAACCTAACCATAGATTGATGGTTTGGGTTTCTCCGAGATCACACTCTCTCCAATAACTATCCTAAGGTCTGTAGAAACTCATGAAATTAGTATCCATACTTGAGAGGATAACTTTTTCTCTGAAATTCTTCTCCTTTTTGCTAAGTTCTCTTCCTTCCCTCTCTTCTTCCTCTTTTCCTTCTCCTCTCTTTCTCTCAATTCAATTAGGGTTGTGAAAGGAGTGAAAGTGGCTTAGGGACGTCCTTTAAATAGACTAGGAACACCCTAAAATAAGTCCCTTTGAGATTAGGAAAGAATCCAATCGAAAATCTAGAAATTTCTTAATTTCTATTTTCTGCGGTAACCGATGGTTGATGGGAGGGTCGATGATCCCGTCGACCCTAGGGTCTTAAGCTGTCTGACCCTCCCTTCAAAATTGAGGGTCTAAGTTTCTGTTTTGGGAGGTCCGACCCTGCTTTGCTGGGTATGTGACCCTTCCCCTATTTTAAGTGTTTTTGGGTCGATTTGATACCTGGGATCTCGATTTCCTTCACGCCCTTGGTCCATGTGACTCGACCATAATGGGTAAACCTGGTTCAAGGTGGTAAGACCGGGTTTGATTGACACGGGTCTTATAGAAGTGAGCTGTTTTAGTCAGACGGTCTACAATCACCCAAACTACATCAACTACTCGAGGAGTCAGTGGTAGTCCCGTGGCGAAGTCCATAGTTATGCAGTCCCATTTCCATGCTGGTTCTGATAATGGCTGTAACAGTCCTGAGGGTCTTCGTCGTTCAGCCTTTACTTTCTGAGAATTTAGGCATTAAGACACGAACTTGGCTACATCTGCTTTCATTCCCCTCCACCAATATAGTTTCTTTAGATCATGATACATTTTTGTACTTCCAGGATGTATCGAATAGATGGTGGTATGGGCTTCTTTCATCAGTCGGTGTTGAATGTCTACACTTTTTGTCTCGGGTACACATATTCTTCCTTTATATTTCAGTACTTTCTCTTCGTCCAAGGTAATCTCAGGGTTAGTCGTACCTTTTTCGATATCTTCTTGTACTGTTCTCAGATAAGGATATGATTTGATAGCTATCTTCACTTCATCCATTATATCCTATATAATCTTCAATGCAGCGAACATGTTCGAAAACTGATGAACGAACCCTTGGTTGGCTGATCCATCCATTGTGTCTATCACATACTGTTCGTTGCCGTGATTGAATACCATTCCGATAGTACACATTGCTGCAGTTGTGCTAACATCTCCTTGCGATTTTATCATTGTCCGCTACTACGTTAGCTTTTCCCGGATGATACTGGATATCAAAATCATAGTCTTTCAATAGTTCCAGCCATCTTCTTTATCTCATATTCAACTCCTTCTGATTAAATAAATAAATAAGACTTTTATGGTCCGACTTAATCTGAATTTTCTCTCCATATAGGTAATGTCTCCATATCTTGACAGCATGTACTACTGCCGCTAACTCCAAATCATGGGTGGGGTAATTTTTCTCATGTATCTTCAATTGTCTCGAGGCATAAGCAATTACTTGCTCTCCTTGCATAAGCACACATCCTAATCCCAGTCCCGACGCATCAGTGTATAAAGTAAATGTCTGTCCTGGAACGGGAATAGTCAAAATTGAAGCGGATATCAATCTGGTCTTCAACGTTTGGAAACTCTTCTCACATTTATCGATCCACATGAACTTTTCACCTTTCTCAGTCAAACTGGTGAGAGGTACGACAATCCAGGAATAGTCTTCTACGAATCTCCGATAATAACCAGCTAGACCCAGAAAAATTTTAATTTCTGAAACGCTCTTTGGTGCTTCCCACTTTACAATAGCCTCGATCTTGCTGGGGTCCACTTTGATTCCTTCAGCTGATACTACATGGCCTAAGAAGGCGACTTCACTTAGCCAAAACTCACACTTTGAAAATTTGGCATATAGCTTCTCTTTCCTTAAACGCTATAGGGCGGCGTATAGGTTCTTGATATGAGTTTCTTCGTCCTTGGAGTATACCAATATATCATCAATAAATACTATAACCGACGTATCCAACATATCATGGATGTCACACCCCAATTCCGCACTGTTCAGAATGGTGTGATGAACCGCTAAATTACCAACGGTTCAACCAGGATCTCAAATAGGCTATCCCCGCGTTATCTAAACTTACACACATCCGTAATCATAATCAGAGTAATACACAATAGCGGAAAATCTATAATAAAATGAACTGAGCAACTACGATGATATCATTAATTTAATAGCAAATTATTCTGTTTTCAACCGAGACATAAATATTTAAATATCAAATACATGTCTTATAAATCCAATAAAGGAACCTATAAAATATCTAATCGAATACACACGAGTTGTACTCGCAAGAGGAGTCGTGTGTATCATCTTCAGCTTCAACTCCCATTGCTGCTACCGTCCCGTACGTAGGAGCATTGACATAGTCTTCAACTGTGTAACCTGCATCACCAACTAAAAATATTCGATGGCGAGGGGTGAGCACACAACACGGCTCAGTGAGTAGCCAAAACAATGCAACATTACATATGCATGCAAAAAGTCAATTTATATCTTTGGTCCGATTTAAAGTTTGCAGTATGCTATAGAAAGGTTGAGGTAGCCAAAGGTCGCGTTTATTGACTCTGCCTCTATACACGAGTGTGTGACGTTACCCGAAGATCACGTTTATCGTCAACTCACATGCACCCAATCATGAACAATATATAACAAAGGTTACGTTTATTGCTATATAGTGCCATACCAACACGTAAGCCCCTGTTAGCGAGGGATGCAAACTGGGCTCGCAACTAACCAATCCTAATGCCAAACAGTGTATCCAAGGTCTCACCCCAGCATCCCTCAGAATGTCCATAGAGATAGAGCTAAGGCCCCCCGGTAGAGTATAGGACTCAAGGACCGAGACCACCTCCCCTGATACTCTACGACATAATAGTTCTGCTAAAGTAATGGTGATACGACGATGCCAATGCACAAGACTTGAGTTAGAGATAGAGCTAAAGTGCTGAGACCTGCCAAAGGTTAACGTTTATTGACGTCCTCATCACACCTCCCCTGATACTAGCTCGCATCAAGCACATCAACCACACACATATAAGCACATGCCTATTCCTATCATCATCATCATCATCATGTTATAAACAATAAAGTAAATATGCATGAACAAATAATAGAAATATTGGATGGCATGCTGTATGCACATAACAATCATATTCGCATAAAATCAAACATAGCATAGGACTTAAGAAATAGAAAACAGTTTCTTATTAACCAATTTAGTTTGGTGTTAAGGTTCCTCACCTTAGCTTGCTAATAGATATTTTCCAATCTTTAGAATCACCTTTACAGTGTTATTATAATGCTAGCAAACCTAACAATGTCGATAGAATTTAATTAGAATTAATTTCCAATTTAAAAACCATGCTGTTAACTGAGGGTCGATCAGAGGGTCGATGCTCAGAATGCATAGGGTCGATGGGTCTATCGACCCTGTCCTCTCGTCCCGAACTTCCCGAATCTTTGAGGGTCGATGGTCAGGGTGCATAGTGTCGATGGGTCTATCAACCCTGTGTGCGACCCTCTGTGCAATCAGGTCCAATTTCCAGTTTCTGGTTCATTCTTCATGTTTGGGGTCCTATGGCTTGCTTCCACATTCCATTAAACATTCGTTCCATGGTCTGAAACCATGATTCATCCACCTAGATGGCTTTCATGCATTATCCTAGGTTTTCCCATGAAAACCTAACCATGGATGGATGGTTTGGGTTTCTCCGAAATCCTACACTCAACCATATCTAATCTAAGGTCTGTAGAAACTCATGGAATTAGTATCCATACCTGAGAAGATTACTTTCCTCTGGAAATTCTTCTCCTTTTTGCTAAGTCTTCTTCCTTGCCTCTTTTCTTCCTCTTTTCCTTCTTTTCTCTTTCTCTCAATTCAATTAGGGTTGTGAAAGGAGTGAAAGTGGCTTAGGGACGTCCTTTAAATAGAGTAGGAATGTCCTATAATAGTCCCATTGAGACTTGGAAAGAATCCCAATCGAAAATTAGGAAATTTCCTAATTTCAGACTCGGCAATAAGTGAAGGTCGATTAGAGGGTCGATGATCCCGTCAACCCTGTGGTCTGACACTGTCCGACCCTCTCCCAACTTTTAAGGGTCTGAGTTTCTGATTTGGGAGGGTCGACCCTGTTTAGCTGGGTATGCGACCCTTCCTCTATTTTAAGTGTTTTTGGGTCGATTTGATACCTGGGATCTCGCTCTCCTTCACGCCCTTGGTCCATTGACTCGACCATGATGGGTAAACCTGGTTCAAGGTGGTAAGACCGGGTTAGTTTGACACGGGTCTTACAATGGAAGACCCGGTTCATAAGCTCCATAAAAGTTGCTGGTGCGTTTGTTAATCCAAAAGACATGACCAAGAACTCATAATGTCCGTAACTGGTCCTGAAAGCTGTCTTAGGAATATCACCCTCTTTAATCTTCAATTGATGATAGCCCGATCAAAGATCGATCTTAGAAAATACCTTTGATCCTTGCAACTGATCGAACAAGTCATCGATCCGAGGTAGTGGATATCGATTCTTGATTGTCAGTTTATTCAGCTCCCGATAGTCGATGCATAATCGAACGCTACCGTCCTTCTTCTTCACGAATAACACCGGTGCTCCCCATGGTGATATGCTGGGTCGAATATAACCCTTGTCCAGTAGTTCCTGTAATTGCACTTTCAGTTCCTTCAGTTCAGTAGGAGCCATTCTGTAAGGTGCTTTTGATACTGGTGCTGCTCTAGGTACAAGGTCTATCACAAACTCTGTGGCTCGGTCGGGTGGTAATCCTGGTAGTTCCTCTGAAAATACGTCGGGATAGTCCCGCACGACTTCAATATCTTCCATTTGTGGTGCTTCCTTGGTTAGGTCGACCACTGATACTAGATACCCGACTGCCCCCTTCTCAAGGCACATCTTAGCCTTTATTGCTCAGAGTATGAGCTTGCGTCTACGTGGAAGTTTGGTTCCCAAAAAACTAAATTCTGCTCCTTCTTTATCTTTAAATGTTAGCTTCTTTTCGGCGCATAATAGGTTTGTAGAATGCCGAGCTAACCAGTCCATTCCCAAGATGACATCAAAGTCTACCATCTCAAGTTGTATTAAGGTTGCATCTAAGGTTTTCTCGCCAATGAGAACTGGACATGGTCCATAACCTTTCTCTAATTCCACTTCTAACCCCATCGGTGACTGTACAAGTAATTTGTAGTCTAATGTTTTGATGGGTAAGTTTATCTTCTTTTTGAATGACACAGATATAAATGAATGAGTAGCTCCTGAATCAAAGAGTACTCTGGCAGGTACGCCATTTATAGGTACGATACCTATGACCACATCAGGTGATGCGGCAACATCCTCGGATGTAATAGCATATACCCGTCCCTGATGTAACTGCTTCTTGGGCTTAGAGCACTCCCTTGCCATATGTCCCGGTTGGTTGCAGTTATAACACTTCAGGCTTTCAGAATTTGGCTTTGGCTGAGGTTGAGCTACTGGAGTAGTCTTGGTTGCAGCAGTAAAATTCTGAGGGCGGAAAGGCTTATATGTTCTGTTATTGCCTCCGTTGTAAGAATTTCCACCTGGCCTTTTGATACCCTGGTTCTGTGTGAAATAACTCTCCTTCTAGCTCGATTCAATAACTCGAGCGATTTGGACAGCTTCATTATAAATCTTATTTTCTAAGCCCAGAACGTGCTCTCTGATGCTTCCTCTCAGTCCCATGACGAACCTACGGGTTTTGGTGTCTTCTTCCTGCATACTAAGTGGTGCGAAGAAAAACAGTTCTTCATAACGTTGTTAATATGCATCCACTGACATCTGTCCCCGATATAGACTCAGGAACTCCTTCTCCATAGAATCTCTGAAGCTTCGTGGAAAATATTTCTCAAAGAAAGCTTCTTTATAAACAGCCCAAGTCAGTAGGGCGTGCTTGGTCAATAAGTAAGCCCTAGCCGATTTCCACCAATGATATGCGTCACCCTTTAGCATGAAGGTGGCACATAATACTTTTTCTTCCTCAGTAATAGTCATCATGAGGAAATTTCTCTCCATCTCGTCTATCCAGTGTGCTGGCCATAACGGATCAGACGGTTTGCCATTAAATTCCCTGGGCTTCATCTTCAAAAATCTCTCAACCAGTCGAGAGTGATCCATCTAATTTTGGGGATATGCCTCAAACATAGGTTGTGGATACTGATAATTAACATGAGATGCTTCCGGATCGGGTACTGGAATTTGTGCAGTAGGTTGTTGAGGTGTTTGAGGTGCTGGGTGGTTACCCACCGGTGCTGTACTGGCTTGTCCCGTCTGCATGGGTGTAGCATGAGCAGCCTGGAACATGATTCCCATTGCAACTTGCATCTGAGCCTGTGCGTGTTGCATCTGTTGCAGCTGTTGATCTAGGTTCATAACTTCAATTGCTAGTTCCGATGGTGGAGGTGGCAAATTTGTAGGATTTTCCTGATCTGGATTTCCTGGGACATATACATTCTCCTGGCTAGTTTCCTCCACAGGTGGTGGTGGTGGAACTGCATTTCGGCTTTGTCTGGTTTCTCTTCTTCCAGACATATTTTCCTTCTGAGATGGGTGGTGCCTGAAAATCATCAAAATAAGTGAGAAAATCATTTATACTCCATGTAGGCATGTTAACTGATGTAAACTTTTAAATTTCAATTCATTTTATGAAAAAAATACTGTCTTTTCTATGCAGGGTCGATGGTGAGGGTCGATGGTATGTTCGACCCTTATTATCCGACCTTGGGAATGACCTGTTCTTCCCGAGAGCTGAGGGTCGATGTGAGGGTCGATGGGTGTCCGACCCTCAGTTCCGAACCTTAGTTTTCTGTCAGATTCCCGAGAGCCGAGGGTCAATGGGAGGGTCGATCCAAGGGTCGATGGTTCTGGTCGAATTGTCCGACCCTGAGACCAAAAATTAGATTTTTAAGATCCGATTTTAGGTCATTTTTTATTATTTCCCTCCCGTTTCGACTCGTCTCTCCCTTCTGAGTTGCTACAATGCCACTCCACTAGTTTTGGTCAGTTTGAGTCTGGGTTTCGACGTCCACATCATCCCTATAGGTATGTTTTCTCATTTTTACCTGTTTTTAGGTTTCCATTTCTAGGTTTTTGCTCATTTAACTGGTATTCTTCAAAATAAACTTTTTCCAACCGTAAAAATTCGATTTTTATTGGGGGCTTTTGTTATTGGTGTCTCAAGGAACGAAAGCCCTCAAAAAATTTTGAGTTTCATCGGTTGGTTATCGAGAAACTTGAATTTTTTGCTCGTTTGCCCTAATTTGTCGAAATTTTTTTGATTTCTTGAAATTCCTTCAAATTGGACGTCATTAGTTCCAAATTCCTACTGTGTGAGTGTTGTAGGATATGTTGGAACCTACATAAGTCCGCCTGCCCACGTGTACGGGTGAAAAGTGAGGCTTTTGGCCAATTTACGTCATTATAATGTCAATTTTTGGATTTTTATCCTATTAACTCCTTGTCTCCCGTTTTCTTTCTTATCTGTAGATACCATGGCTCGTACCAAGGTACCCAAAGTTCGTGATCCGCTTCGCTTCCGCTCCAATGAAGCCGAGGCGCAGTATGCCGACTATGCTTGTAAGAAAGTGGAGGGTGGTCGTATGGTAAACTTGGCTGAGCAAGCCTTGTTCAACGTAGAGAGGGCATTCGGTGACATTGGGTGGCTCCCTGTCATCACTTACGACGCGTGCACATGTCCGGATTTGGTGCGCCAGTTCTATTGTAATCTCCAGGTGGTGGTGAATTACAATGACGTTGAGCGTGGTCAAGAGTTGCGCATCACCAGCTATGTTAAAGGGGTGCACATTTCATTTGACTATCGGCAACTGGCCGATCTGCTGGGCATTCCTTACGATGGCCTCATGGTGTACTGTGCTCTTGGAGAGCCCCAGTTTGTTTCCATGGAGATGAGGGCAGAGATCGACAATCAGCTGCTATGACCTGATCGCTGGTAGATGAGAGCTTGTTACATGCGTCCAGCTCCACGGGTCTTCTGCAAGATTATCCAGCATAATCTGATTCTGTAGAGTGGGCACTATGAGAGGGTTTTTCAGCTGACCTAGTTTCTGATATATAGTATCTGCACTAGATAGCCAGTCTGTCTTCCCTACATCATCATGCGGACCATGATTAGTGCTACATTGTCCGGTCATAGGGGACGTATGATTATCGTTCTAGTGACCCGCCTGGGGGTTGACTTAGTGGATGAGAAGATTCAGGAGAAGACCTTCTCATCACCTCTAGATTGGGAGGCTATCTGTAAGATGGGTATGCGGGATGCCCAAGTTAGTGACGAGGAGAGGAACGAGATGGTACGCCCTCACACTCGCATTGAGATGGCTGACGCTGAGGCTGCTGCTGCCGCTGCTAGAGCTCATGTGGATCCTGTCGATGATGACGACCGTATGTATGTGGATGTCGACTCGATACCACTGCCTTCACCTACGCATGCGGCTGGAGTTGGTACTTCTTCTGTGGCGGATCCGGTACCTGAGACTGGTCCTTCTCATGCGGCTGGTCGTTCACGCCCACCTCCTGACCTGATGGAGATGTTGCAGGAGATCAGGGAGGCTTAGCGCAGATCTGATATGAGGATGGAGGAGTTTCTAGACGCTCAGGGTGTGAGAGTGGATGAGCTGTTAGCCGCCCAGCACATATCAGACACACGGATGGGAGAGCTCATAGAGGTTCAACGTGCGACTGATCGGAGGGTAGCTGATCTGACAGCTAGTCTACAGACGACCCAGACTCAGATAGCCTGGTTGACTAGAGTCTATGCCGAGGACTATGACAGATCGTGAGGCCCCGCCTCCTCCTTCACCTCCCGCTTCTTGATTGTACTTTATTTTCCTTGTACTACAGAGTAACTGTCCGGGTTGTGGACTGTACTCTGCTTTAGTTATGTATATACGTTTTGCTTCTCTCTCTGATTGTATGTAACTTGTTTCCACTTTAATAGATGCATTATTCTCTTTTTAAATTTGGTCTTAACCATCACTAGTGCTTATAGTGTGTTAATATTACGGTTTTTACTTTTACTTTTATCCTATCTCAATTCACAATTTTTTCGAATGTATGTTAGTTCAGCGGACAAGGCCTGAGAGGCTCTGATACCAAGTTGTCACACCCCAATTCTGCACTATTCAGAATGGTGTGATGAACCACTAACAAACCAACGGTTCAACTAGGATCTCGAGTAGGCTGTATCCGTGTTATCTAAACCCCATACATCCATAACCATAATCAGAGTAAATACACAATAGCGGAAGTCTTAAAATAAAATGAACTGAGAATCTACTGTGATATTAATATTTAAATAAAAAATTATTCTGTATCAACTGAGACATAAATAATTATCAAATACATGTCTTTATTAAATCCAAATAAAGAAATCTAGAAAAATATTTAATCGAATACACATGAGTTGCACTCGCAAGAGGAGTCATGTGTATCTACTTTAGCTTCAGCTTCCATCGCCACTACGTTCCCGTATGCTGGATCATTCATATAATCTTCAACGATATAACCTGCATCATCAACTAAAAATATTCGACGTCGAGGGGTGAGCATACATTATGGCTCAGTGAGTAGGCAAAATAATGCAACAATACATATGCATGCAATCAATTCATATCTTTGGTCTGGTTTATAGTTTGCAATGCGCAATAGAAAGGTTGGGTGGTCAAAGGATAACGTTTATTGACCCCGCCTCTATACACATGGTGTGGAAGTCCGCCCGAAGGTTAACGTTTATCGTCGTCCCCATCCACCCTAATCATGAACATTATATAACAAAGGTTAACGTTTATTGTTATATAGTGCCATACCAACACGTAAGCCCCTGTTAGCGAGGGCTTGCAAACTGGGCTCGCAACTAACCAATCCTAATGCCAAACAGTGTATCTAAGGCCTCACCCCAGCATCCCTCAGAATATCCATAGAGATAGAGCTAAGGCCCCCTGGTAGAGTCAGAGATTACAAGGACCGAGACCACCTCCCCTGATACTCTACGACATAATAGTTCTACTAAAGTAATGGCAATACGACGATGCTAATGCACAAAACTTGAGTTAGAGATAGAGCTAAACTGCTGAGACCTGCTAAAGGTTAACGTTTATAGACGTTCTCATCACACCTCCCCTGATACTCGCTCGCATCAAGTATACCAACCACACACATACAATCACATGCCTATTCCTATCATCATCAGCATCATCATGTTATAAACAATAAACTAAATATGCATGAACAAGTAATAGAAATATTGGATGGCATGTTGTATGCACATTACAAACATATTCGCATAAAATCAGGTATGGCATTGGACTCAAGAAAATAGAAAACAATTTGTTATTAACCAATTAGTTTAGAGTTCTGTTTCCTCACCTTAGCTTGCTAATAGATACTTTTCCAAGTTTTAGAATCCTTTTATATTGTTATTGTATTGCTAGAAGACCTAACAAAGTCGATAGAATTTAATTAGAATAAATTCTGAATTTAAAAACCATGTTGTTAACTGAGGGTCGGAGGTAGGGTCGGAGTCCTGATCGACCCTGGGTGCGACCCTCCCCAATCTGGACTTCCCGAACACTGAGGGTCGATAGTTAGGATCACCTAGGGTCGGATGGTCATCGACCCTCGGTGCGACCCTCGGGGTACTTTGGTCAATTTCCCTCTTTTAGCCCATTCTTCATGCTTGGGATCCTATGGCTTGCTCCTACATTCCATTCAACATTCATTCCATGGTCTGGAACCATGAATCATCTACCTAAATAGCTTTCATGCATTCTCCTATGGTTTTTCATGAAAACCTAACCATGGGTTGATGGTTTGGGTTTCTCCGAGATCACACTCTCATCAATATCTAACCTAAGGTCTGTAAAAACTCATGGAATTAGTATCCATACCTGAGAAGAATACTCCTTCTCTGTAACTCTTCTTGTTTTGGCTAAATTCTCTTCCTTGTTTCTCTTCTTCTTCTCTTCCTTCTCTTCTCTTTCTCTCAATTCAATTAGGGTTGTGAAAGGAGTGAAAGAGGCTTAGGGACATCCTTTAAATAGAGTAGGAACATCCTAAAATAAGTCCCTTTGAGATTAGGAAAGAATCCCAATCGAAAATTAGGAAATTTCCTAGTTTCAGTTTCGACGACAACTAAGGGTCGATGGGAGGGTCAATTATCTCGTCGACCCTAGGTTCTCTAAGTTGTCCGACCCTCCCTTCAAAACTGAGGGTCTGACTTTCTGTTTTGGGGGGTCCAACCCTCCTTGGCTGGGTATGCGACCCTTCCCCTAATTTAAGTATTTTTGGGTCGATTTGATATCTGGGATCTCGTTCTCCTTCACGCCCTTGGTCCATTTGACTCGACCATGATGGGTAAACCTGGTTCAAGGTGGTAAGACCGGGTTAGATTGAAACGGGTCTTACAACTTCTCTCTCTCATTCTATTTCTCTCTCTATTTTTTGGTCTACTTCTTTCTCTCTCTCTCTCTCTCTTTGAACTTTTCTCTCTCCCTCCCTCCCTCTCTCTCATTCTACTTCTCTCTCTTTCCCTCTCTCTCTCTTTCTATCTCTGTCTCCCCCTCTTTCTACTTCCCCCTCTCTTTTTACCTCTCTCTTTCTCTTCTCTCTCCTTACAAGATTCTCTCACTCCCTTTATTTCTATTTATCTCTCTCTTTTCTACTTCTCTTTCTCTCACTCTTCTTACTTCTCTCCCTCTCTCCCTATCTCCCTCTCTCTTTCTCTCTCTGTCTCTCACTTTCTACTTCTATCTCCCTCTTTTGACCTCTCTCTTCCTCTCTCTCTATCTCTCTCTTTCTCTCACTCACTTTCCCTTTTTACTTCTCACATTCTTTATCTCTCTCGTTGTCTCTTTCTCGCACTTTCTTTCTACTTTTCTCTCTTTACTGCTCCCACTCTCTCTACTTCCCTCTCTCTTTTTAACTCTCTTTCTTTTTCTTTCAACTTTTCTCTCTCTTACTTTCAACTTTCTCTCTCTCTCTGTCTCTCTCTCTCTCTCTTTCTACATCTCTATTCTTTCTCTCCCTCTCTCTCTACTTCTATCTCTCTCTCGCCCTCTTCCTACTTTATTCTCTCCATGTATCTTTCTACTTCTCTCTCTCTCTCTTCTCTCTGTCTGTCTCTCTATCTCTCTCTCTGTCTCTCTTTTTACTTCTCTCTCTCCCTCAACTTCCCTCCCTCTTTTCATTTTACTTCTCTCTCCTTTTCCTTCTATTTTTCTCTACTTCTTTCTCTCTCTCCCTCTCCTTTTACTTTTTTTTTCTCTCTCTCTCTTTCTTTATCTCTTTCTACTTCTCTCTCTCTCACTCTTTCTTTCTGCCCTTCTATTTCACTCTCTCCCTTTCTCTCTTTCCACTTTTCTCTCACCCCTTCTACTTCTCTCTCTCTCTCTCTCTCTCTCTCTCTCTCTCTCTTTCTCTATCCCTATCTCTCTCATTCTCTCTACTTCTTTCTCTCTCGCTCTCTCTACTTCTCCCTTTCACTCTCTTTCTCTCTCCCCCACTCTCTCTTTCAGTATGTCTCTCACTCTCTCCCCTCTCTCTTTCTACTCCACTCCCTCTCTTTTTTTTCTCTCTCTCTTTCTCTCTCTCTTTTTACTTATCTCTCTCTCCCTTTCTAATTCTCTCTACCCCTTTCTACATCTCTCTCTCTCTCTCTCTGTCTCTCTCACTTTCTCCCTTTTTATTTCCCTCACTCCCTCTTTTTCTCTCTGTCTATTTCTCTTTCTGTTTTTCTCTCCCTCACCCGACTTCTTTCTTTCTCTCTCCCTCTATCTCTTTCTTTTTCTCTCTCTACTTCTCTTTATCTCCCTCTCTCTCTTTCTACTTCTTTTTCTCTCTATTTTTCTACTTTTCTTCCTCTCTTTCTCCCTCTCTCTCCTACTTCCCTCTTTGTCTCTCTTTCTCCCTTTCTACATCTCTCTCTCTCCTTTCTTTCCACTTCTCTCCATCTTTTTCTCTCACCCTCACCATCACTTACTCACTCTCTCTGTCTCTCCCTACTTCCTTATATTTCTCTACTTCTCTCTCTCTTTCTCTCTTTTTCTCGCTCTCTTTGTACTTTTCTCTCTCACTCCCTCTCTCCCTCTTTCTCTTTATACCACTCTGTCTCCCTTTTTCTACATTGCTCTCTCTCTACCTCTCCCTTTTACTTCTCTCTCTAGTTCATTCACTCTCTTCCTTTCTTTTTACTTATCTCTCTCTCTTTCACTTTATCTCTCTTCTTCGTTTTCTCTCTCTCTCTCCCTCTCTCCCTCCCTTTCTAGATCTCTCTCCTCCTTTCTACTGCTCTCCATTTCTCTCTCGCTCTCTCTCACTCATACACCCTCTCTTTTTACTTCTCTCTCTACTTATCTCTCTCTCTACTTCTCCCTCCCCTATCCCTCTCTCTCTCCCACTTTCTCTTTTTACTTTTCTCTCTCATTCTACTTCTCCCTCCCACTTCACTTCTATCTCTCCCTACATTCTATTTCTCCCACACATTCTACTTCTCTCCATTTCCTCTCTCTCTACTTCTCTCTCTCTCTACTTCTCTCTCTCTGTCTTTGTACTTTTCTCGTTTTCTCTCACTCTCTGTCCCACACACTCTCCCTTTTTACTTCTCTTTCTTTTTCTCTCTCGCTCTCTCTTTCTTTCTCTTTTTTTACTTTTCTCTCTTTACTGCTCTCTCTACTTCACTCTATCACTCTCTTTCTACTTCTCTCCTCTTTTTCTCCTGCTCTCTTTACTTCTATCTTACTCTCTCTCTCTCTCTCTCTCTCTCTTTCTACTTTAATCTCTCCCAAACTATCTACTTCTCTCTCTTTCTCTCTCTCTATCTGTCTCTCTATCGCTCACTCTCTTTCTCTCTTTACTTCTCTTTCTCCATCAACTACCCTCCCTCTTTTCTTTTTACTTCCCACTCTCCCTCTCTCTCTCACTTTCTCTCTCTTTTTCTCTACTTCTTCTCTCTCTCCCTCTCTCTACCTCTCTTTCTCTCTCTCTCTCCCTCTCTCTATTTGTCTCTTTCACTCTCTCTTTCTACTTCTCTCTCGTTATCTCTCTCTCTCTATTTCTCTCTCTTTCTCTCTCTTACTCTCTCTTTCTACTTCTCTCTCTGCCTTTCTACTTCTCTCCCTCCCTTTTTCTCTTTCTACTTCTCTCTCTCCCCTTTCTACTTTAATCTCTCTCTATTTCCCTCCCTCTCTTTCTCTCTCTCTCTCTCTCCCTTTCTCTATATATCTCTCTCTCACTCTCTCCACTACATTCTATCTCTCTCTATATATCTTTCTTGCTCTCTCTACCTCTCCCTCTCTCTCTCTCTTTCTCCCCCCGCTCTCTCTCTTTCAACATTTCTCTCACTCTCTCTCTTTCTACTCCTCTCTTCGTCCCTCCCTGTCTCTCTCTCTTTTCTCTCTCACTGTCTTTTCTCTTTCTCCCTTTTTAATTCTCTCTACCCCTTTCTACTTCCCACTCTTTCTTTCTCTCTCTCTTTCTCTCTCTCTCTCTCTCTCCCTTTTTTTCTCTTTTTATTTCTCTCACTCCCTCTTTTCTCTCTTTCTATCTCCCTTTCTCTTTCTCTCTCTCACTCTCCCTCACCCTACTTCTTTCTTTCTCTCTCTGCTTCTCTCTATCTCCCTCTTTCTCTCTCTCTCTCTCTCTTTCTCTTTCTTTCTCTCTCTTTCTACTTTATTTCTCTCTATCTTCCTACTTTTCTCCCTCTCTCTCCATCTTCTCTCTCTCTCTCTCTCTCTCTCTCTTTCCCTTTCTACTTTTCTCTCTATTTCCCCCTCTCATTTTTCCACTTCTCTCCCTCTTTTTCTCTCACCCTCTCCCTCACTCTCTCCCTCTCTCTCTCCCCTACTTCCTTATCTCTCACTACTTCTTTCTCTTTCTCTCTCTTTCGCTCGCTCTCTTTGTACTTTTCTCTCTCCCTTTTTCTCTTTCTACCTCTCTCTCTCTGTTTCTACTTCTCTCTTTCTCTCTCTTTACTTCTTTCTACCTCTTTGTCTCTCTCACTCTCCCTCTCTCTCCCTCTTTCCACTTTACTCTCTCTCTCTCTCTCTCTCTTTCTACCTCTTCCTTTCTCTTCTCTCTCTCCAGTTCATTCCTCCTCTCCCTATCTTTATACTTATCTCTCTCCCTCTCTCCTCTCTCTCACTCTTTCTACTTCTCTATCTCTTTCTCTCTGTCTTCTTACCTCTCCCTCTCTCTCCCTCTCTTTTTACTTCTCCCTCCCCCTTTTTACCTCTCTATTTCTCTCTTGCCCTCACTCTGGTGAACCCTCTCTTTCTACTTCTCTCTCTCTCTCTCTCTCTCTCTCTCTCTCTCTCTCTCTCAACTTATCTCACTCTTTTTCTCTCTCTTTCTACTGCTCTCTCTCATTCTACTTCTCTCCCTTTTTCTCTGTCTACTTCTTTCTCTCTCTCTCGCCCTCTCTCTCTCTTTTGAACTTTTCTCTCTCCCTCCCTCCCTCTCTCTCATTCTACTTCTCTCTCTTTCCCTCTCTCTATCTTTGTCTCTCCCTCTTTCACTTCTCTCTCTCTTTCTCTTCACTCTCCCTACTTCGTTCTCTCTCTCACTTTTTTTTATTTATCTCTCACTCTCTCTTTCGACTTCTCTTCATCCCTCTTCTTACTTCTCTCCCTCTCTCCCTCTCTCTTCCTCTCGCTGTCTCTCACTTTCTACGTCTATCTCCTTTTTTCGACCTCTCTCTTCCTCTCTCTCTCCCTCTCTCTTTCTCACACACACTCTCCCTTTTTACTTCTCACTTTCTTTTTCTCTTTCACTCTCTCTTTCTCTCTCTTTCTCTCTCTACTTCCCTCTCTCTTTTTAAATCTCTTTCTCTTTCTTTCTACTTTTTTATCTCTTGCTTTCTATTTTTCTCTCTCTCTCTCTTACTACTTTTCTCTTCTATCTCTCCCTCTCTCTCAACTTCTATCTCTCTCTCCCTCTTCCTACTTTATTTTCTCCCCATCTTTCTACATCTCTCTCTCTCTTCTCTCTGTCTATCTCTCTATCTATCTCTCTCTCTCTTTCTCTTTCTACTTCTCTCTCTCCCTCAACTTCCCTTCCTCTTTTCTTCTTACTTCTCTCTCTTAATCTCTCTCTACTTCTCTCTCTCTCTCTCTCTCTCTCTCTCTCTCTCTCTCTCTCACTCTTTCTTTCCACTTCTCTCTCCCTTTCTACTTCTTACTCTTTCCCTCTCTCTAGTTCTTTCTCTCTCGACCTCTCTTTCTCGCTCGCTTTGTATATCTCTCCCTCTCTCTCCCCCTCTCTCTCCTTGTACTTCTCTCTCTTATTTTCTCTATCTCTCTCTCTCTCCCTCTCACCCTCTTTCTACTTCTCTCTCTTTCTCTCTCTATCAGTCTCTCTCTCCTTCTACTTCTCTCTTTCTCTTCTCCCTCCTTCTACTTCATTCTCTCTCTCCCTCGGTTTCTACTTATCTCTATCTCACCCTTCTTAATTTTCTCTCCCTCACCCTCTCTTTTTCTCTCTCCTTTTACATCTCTCTCCCCCTTTCAGCCTCTCTCCTTTTCTCTCTCGCTCTCTCTCTCTTACATACCCTCCCTTTCTACTTCTCTCTCTCTCTCTCTCTGTAAGACCAGTACTCCATAAACCCGATCTAAACCTTGGTTTTGTGTGGTAGCAGGTCTTCCGATCATCACCGGGCCAGACGGGATGAGTGGATGACAAATAGGTATGAAATCGTACCAAAGACAATCAAATCAATATGATTTTATGTTGACCGATCGATGGAACCGATCTTGGTACCGATCGACCGGTCAGGTCTACGCAGCTGTGTGTGGAGATCCAGAAATTGACTTCTGAGGGTCCCATTTTCCTGATTTTGAATCTAAGACTTTCCTAATCCTAATAGGGTTACTAAACCCTAATTCTAGCCTATAAATACACCTTTAAACCTCCTCAAATCCTTTCCATTGTCTCTCGCAAACCCTAGAGAAGAGAACGAGGTTGGAAAGGAGAAGGAAATAGGAAGAAGAAGGGGGTGCCGCCATTGCCGTTCGACGAAGCTCACTCTATGCCAATCAACGGTAAGTATTTGAATCAATCTTCTTACCCTATGTTAGTTGTGTGGGTGGATCAATACCATGCGAAGTAGGTATTGATCTAAAACCCTAAACTAGCCAATAAACCCTAAGTTGCTGTCAAACCCTAGATTCGAGTTTCGAGATGATATTCATCGAAATAAGACTTGAATGAGTTGGGGATAACTCTAACACCAAGTTTAGACTTAGAATGGATAGGTGAAACCCTGAAAATCCAAGGAAATCGATCGACGGCAGTCGAAAAACTAAGTGTATGGTCTTTCGGAGACATACCGGTTGACCATACCGGTTGCTAGTTTGCTCACAGAGCTGCAACCGGTATGTTGCGACCAGTCAGCTCTGAAAGGCTGGTTTTGGACTTTGTTGGTTTCCGACCAAGGTGAAACCTTAAGGAAACTATTCTAATGAAACCCTAATAATATTGTAAGACTTTGTGACTTTCCGTTTGAATCTTGCGACGTGGAGCAAGCTAACAAACGAGCGTCAGGTAAGGGAATCTGACCTAAACCTAATAATTAATCGACAGTAAATCGTTGTTAACCACCTAATTAGATTTGATGCGATGTTTGTGCATATTCACATGCCATCTTTTAATTTCAGTTATTATTACTATTCATGCATTGTTAGGATGTGATTTTTAAGCATGTGATTGTTTTCGTTAGTGTGTGGAGTGGGGCATGGGCCTGGGATCGCTCCTCACACTAGCACCCTTTTGTAGTATTCTATCTTAACATGCTTGGTACGGGTGGGGCATCAGGGGAAGGTCGTGGTATGGTGGTCTCCGATATTGATGTTGGCCTGGCCATGGTTATGTGGCACTATGGTCTCCGAGTCGACGCTGGCTTGTCCACGATGCTTTAGCTCTATCTCTATGCCGTAGGGAGTTATGTTGGGACAGGGTCTACCTTCGTATTGTTTCTATCCTAGTGGGTTAGTTGTGGATATGGCATCAGGGGAGGTGTGGGAATGCCTTAGATCTATCTCTATGCCGTAGACGGCTGTGCTGGGATAGAGCATACATTGATGACATATAGGATTGGTTAGTTGCAAGCCCAGTTTGCGAGCCCTGACCAGTAGGGGCTTAGGTACTGATATGGGTAGAGCATCAGGGGAGGTACGGGGGTATCTTAGCTCTATCTCTATTCCATGATGGGTGCATGTGGGCCAATGGGGGTGTGATCCATGAGGTGCCACACACTCGTGTATAGAGGTACGGGGGCCACCAAACCTTTCTATAGCACATTGCAAACTTAAAACCAGACCACAGCATAAAATGATTGTTATTCATGCATAATATTGTGAAACTGTATGATTGTCTTACTGAGCTAATTTGTGAGCTCACCCTTTTTGTACACATTGTTTTTAGATGTTGATGCAGTTTACACGGTGGATGACTATATGAACGCTCTGGCGTATGGTGATGTTGCTGCTCTGCGTGCACAGGCAGGAGAGGACGAGCATGACGCTTCATGCGAGTGTCCTTTCTGCGTGTACCTGTGATTGGATTTTGTTTATTCGCTTTAGTTATTTTCGTTTGATATTAAAGGGATGTAAAAAATATTTATTTTATGTTTGGATTTGAATAATTGGATACTTATTTAATTTGTCAATAGATACTCAGTTCATTTTATTTTAAAGACTTCCATTGTACTATTATACTCTGATTGTGGTTATGTGTGATGGTTTGTATGAGTGGATACGGCCTATTCGAGATCCTGGTGTGAACCGTTGGTTCAATGACGGTTCACTCACACCATTCTGGTTGGATCAGAATTGGGGTGTGACAACTTGGTATCAGAGCTCTCGGGCTCTGTCCAACAAACCATATTGCACTTAACTAAGTCGATGAACTGAGTTAGGAAATATTAAAAATTTTAATACAAACACACCGTATGCATTGGTTGATATTTGAGACTGATTAAGAAAGAGAATAATATACTATTCTACATATGGAACTTAACATGTGCACATACACTAGTTAGGTGAAACATAAAATTTCATTAAAAGAAAAGTTTAGCAAATGAAATAGTGCTACAGGGTACAGTTCACAAACCGGACAGTTACCCTGTTATATAAACTGTCAAAAAGAGAAAGTGAAAGTAAATCATGGGGTTGGGGGCCTGGGAGGAATAGGGTCTGCTATATCATAATCTCACTTATAAGCGACCCTGAGCCAGTGCACCTGATCCTGTGTGACTCTGAGACTGCGAGCCAACTGCGCCAAGTCCCGGCTTATCTTACGCTGAGTGTCCCTGATCTCCATAATCATACCCATCATGGTGTCAGAGGGAGGCTGAGATGGTCCAGCTGTAGAGGTAGATGGTGATGCTGCAGGTGTAGGCTGTGGAGCTGACACTGGTACACCCTCGGCTCTATCCTCATCATCATCACGCTCGAGCTCGGCTGCATAGGCCGCATTGGCTACTGCTGCTGCTACCAGCGCGGCTGCTACCCTCCCAAGTGGGCGAGGGTGAGCCTCCAACTCGTCATCGCTAACAGGTAGGTCAACCATCTACATCCTCTGAATGGCGTCCCAGTCTATGTCGGAGGTCATAGTATCCTCAACGGTCACCTCGCCTCTCATGCTTACGTCCAGGCGACGTAGTAGGAAGGTAATGAGACAACCGTATGGAAGGTTATTGGCCTGATCGGCCAGGGTCGCCTGATGCATGGTCCTGATGATAAGGTAAGGGAGAGAGACCCGCTCCCCAGTGCAGACGCAATAAGTAACGTACTGAGTGAGTTGGGATAACTCACTATAGTGGCTGCTCTGTGGTGCGATGTTGTGCTGAATGATGCGACTATATACTCGAGGCGCAGGTCTCAAGCTAGCCGCCTTCATGGGAGCTCCAGGGTTTAGTATCTGATATGCTATCTCTCGACGCAGATCCTCAGTCAGATAGCCCTTCGCTTTGGGAGGGCAATACACTAGGTCTCCATCATTAGGAACCCCTAGAAGGTCGGCCAGCTGGTGGGTGTTGAATGAGATAGGTACACCCCTAACATAGCTAGTGATGCGCAAATCCCTACCCTGGTTGGGATCGTTAACATCTCCATGCAACTCCAAGTTAGCATAGAAATGCTTAACCAGATTGGGACGGGTGGTATCAGTGTAGGATATTACCAGTACCCACCCAAGCGCGTTGAAAGCGGCTCGCACATCGAATCTCTCCAACTGATCCAGGTTAACCCGGCGCCCAGATTCTATGCTCTTGTTATCAAACCATGGGAATCGAGTCTGTGCTTCTATAGAACGAAACCAATGCTCGTCAAGTTGGGGAACTGGTGGCTGGGGAGCACGTGAACTCGATCCATGAGGACGTTTCCCAAGAGCACGTCGGGGAGCCATTTTAACTACAAAACAAAAAAAACAAGATGAAAATGTTAGAAATTGTCAAAATTTCGGCAGCATAACAACAGTAAATTGGGAAAGAGCCTCAAACTCACCCAAAAACATGGGGAGGAGGACTTACGTAACCCCCACACTCTTCGACAAATCAATCACGAGCAATTACAATAAGAAATTTCAAGAAATTAAGAAAAATCAAGAAATTTAAAAAATTTTGAAAACCTAGGTCAAAAGTTGTAAAAATTTGATTTTTATGAAAACCATTCGGTGAAACCTCAAATTGGTTGAGGGATTTTGCTCTTGGGGGTCCCTAAACCCTTTTTAAGCTGAAGGAAAAGAGTTCCTACGGTTAGAATCTCTCAATCGATGAAAAACCTAAAATTCTACATATAGACAATATGGTAAAAACTTGATAGAGGGAAGAGACCTACCTGGAGACGATGTTCTAAGTCTTGAATGGAGGGAATCGGCTTCTAAGGTCACCGGACAGACTGTAGCAACTCGGATTGGCAGAGAGGAATCGCCACCGGAGAGAAAAGAGAAGGAAAAGTGAGAAATTTTCTCACTTTTCGCGATTTTAAAGCCAATTTTGGGCATACCGGTCGACGGTTTTGCCTTTACCGGTTGACCGGTATCTCCCCAGGCGTGCCACCGCTATGTCTCGGTCAGAATTTTAATTCTGACCGGTCGACTATACCAGTCGCAACACTGTATACAGGGTGTCGACCGGTATGTTGCGACCGGTCAACACCTGTTTTTACTAGAAAAATCTCAGAAAAATTTTAAAATTTTGTAAATTTAGGTATTCCTTTTTGCGACTGTTTCTCCTTATATTGTTCAAGACTAACACCACTATTGCTTCATTCTCATGTGTTATGTCTTCTTCTCAAATTCAAATAGAATAGTGTGAGATGGTGGGCGGAAACGGTCGTAGGGGTCGGAAGCGTCATCAGGCCAGGATGCGCCTCGAGGAAGAAGAACAGGTTGAACAAGGCCATGTTAGAGAGCCAAGCCCGGAAGTTGAGGAGGAACAGGTTCCAGAAGTAACAACAAATTTACCTGGGCCACCTCACAGGAATTCGGAGACCATTGTTACAAACTTGGTCTATTAGATGCAAGCTCAGCAGAAAGAATTCCTGAGCAAGATACTGAAGATGTTCAGTCCACCGGGTTCTGTTCCCACTGGAGGTACGCCTGAGTTTGGAGAGAAAAATACTTTGCAGCCGATGCAGGGTAGCCCAAGGCCGATGGGCCAAGCACAGAATGTACCACCACCGCACCAGTTTCCGTCGCCTTCTGCGTACTCGGGAGCCTATCCGTATGTACCACAATGGTACGGAGTGAACACTCAAGGACAACATGATCTGAGCAGAGCGGTGGATAGATTCCTGAAGTTGAAGCCTTCATCGTTCACCGGTAAGACAGGGAGACCATTGTGGCCAGCACAGTGGGTTGCAGAGATGGAGAAAAATTTCCGACTAATGATCTATACAGAGGAGGAAAATGTCATATTTGCCACTCATATGCTGAAAGAAGACGCAAATGCTTGGTGGAATTCTACACGGGCATATCTGGAGATGAAGCATGCACAGGTAGATTGGGAAGTCTTCAAGGTTGCCTTCTTCGATAAGTATTTTTTGAAGATTTCAGAGATCAGATGGAGAAGGAGTTCCTTAATTTGCAGCAGTCTCAGTCGATTGTGGATGCCTACTAGCAGAGGTCGAGGAGTTATTTTTCTTCACACCGGCAAGTATGCAAGAAGAAGAGACCAAGACACGTAGGTTCACCATGGGACTACGTGGAAGCATCAGAGAGCACATCTTGGGTCTGGACAAGAAAATCTATAATGAGGCTATGCAGGTTGCGAGGGTGATAGAGTCCAGTCAGAGGGACAGCTTCTTCGCCCAAAACAGGGGAGAGAAGAGACCCGCAATTGAGAGTTCGGGTGGCGGTAACAGTAGACCTTTCCGCCCATACAGGGCTCAGACCGCTACAGTACCTGCTAGAAATATTACGGCACCACCTATGCCACAGAGTGCCGGATTCAACCCGAATATCAAATGTTTCAACTACCAGTAAGTGGGTCATATTGTAAGGACCTGCACTCTACCTAAGAACCAACCTCCCCAGCAAGGAAGAGTTTATGCGGTCACCACTGAAGAGGCAGCTGCATCACCTGATGTGGTCACTGGTATTACTCTATCCCTTACTATTTGGCTTACTAATTTTCATTGTGTGTATGCGCATATAGACTAAGGGATAACAAAATTTCCAGCAATTGTAAATGTAGCTGGTATACCTACCAGAGTACTATTTGACTTTGGGGCCACGCACTCCTTTGTTTCTATTTTTTTGGGAAGCGAATGAAGTTACCAATCAAGCATTTGAACCCATGCTTGATAGTTCGCTCTCCACTAGGAGTCAAAGTGGCTTTGACTGAATATTATGGACCATGTACTGTATGTACTGAGGGCCGAGACTTAGAAGCGAGTTTGGTGCTACTCGAGATGGCAAACTTTGATGTCATCTTGGGAATGGATTGGCTAGGCCATCATTCGGCCGTCCTATTATGGGGTGAAAGGAAGCTTGTGCTTACTGACAAAAAGGGAAGGGAATATAGCTTCACTGGGATCAGGCTATCTAGGAAGCGGAAGTTGATCCTCTCCGCCCTAAAAGCTAAGAGATGCTTAGAGAAGGGGGGGAGTGGGGTACCTAGTATCGGTAGTTGATATCACGACCGAGTCACACAAGATGGAAGATATAGATGTGGTTCGAGAGTTCCCAGATGTATTTCCAGAGGAGCTTCCAGGTCTACCGTCGGACAGGGCTACAGAGTTTGTAATAGACCTTATGCCAGGTTTGGCGCCGGTGTCCAAAGCACCATACAGAATGGCCCCTACCGAGTTAAAGGAGTTGAAGACCCAGTTACAAGAATTGTTGGATAAGGGTTTCATACGACCTAGCATATCACCTTGGGGAGCACCGGTATTATTCGTCAAGAAGAAAGACGGAAGTGTAAGGCTATGCATTGACTACCGTGAACTGAACAAGTTGACTATCAAGAATCGGTATCCTTTTCCTAGGATTGATGATTTGTTCGATCAGGTGCAGGGTGCAAAGGTTTTCTGGAAGATTGATCTCTGATCGGGGTATCACCAACTGAAGATCAAGGATGAAGATATTCCGAAGACTGCTTTCAGGACGAGGTATGGGCATTATGAGTTTCTAGTTATGTCCTTCGGGTTGACCAATGATCCAGCGTCGTTTATGGAACTGATGAACCAAGTGTTTCATGATATGTTGGACACTTCGGTCATCGTATTCATCGATGACATATTGATCTACTCTAAGGACATGGAAACTCATACAACACACTTGAGGGCAGCCCTACAACGGCTGAGACAATAGAAGCTTTATGCTAAGTTCAAGAAGTGCGAGTTTTGGCTGAAGGAAGTGGCTTTCTTGGGCCATGTTGTATCTGAAGACGGTATCAAGGTTGATCCAAGTAAGATAGCTGCTATAGTAGGATGGGAAGCACCAAAATCTATTCCGGAGATTCGTAGTTTCCTTGGGTTGGCTGGTTATTATAGAATATTCGTGGAAGATTACTCCAGGATCGGTGTTCTACTCACCAGATTGACCAAGAAGGGAGAGAAATTCATATGGACAGATGAGTGTGAGAAGTGCTTTCAAACTCTAAAGTCAAGACTAGTCTTTGCACCTATCTTGACCATCCCAGAACCAAGCGTACCGTTTACTTTATATACGGATGCTTCAGCGTTGGGTATTGGGTGTGTACTGATGCAAGGAGAACAGGTGGTTGCTTACGTATCAAGACAGTTAAAGGAGCATGAAAAGAACTATCCTACACATGATTTAGAGCTAGCAGTGGTTATACATGCAATCAAGACTTGGAGACACTACTTGTACGGTGAGAAGTTTCAGATCAAGTCAGATCACAAGAGCTTAACTTATCTTTTCACTCAGAAGGATCTGAATATGAGACAGAGGAGATGGCTGGAATTGTTGAAAGATTATGATTGTGACATCCATTACCATCCGGGTAAAGCAAATGTGGTGGCCGACTCCTTAAGCAGAAAGTGGGCATCGAAACCTGAGGCAGGACCAAGTACAAATGCTGCATTATGTGCCGCAGCTTCAAGTTTAATCGAAGGTGATGAAGAGTATATAATTGAAACTGCAGAAGATCCAGTCGAGCAAGGCTTAATTCATAAGTTCACCATGATATTCGCAGCTTTGAAGATCTCACCGGATCTAGTTGATGAAGTCAAGGTAGCAATCCTACAGGATCCTCATCTCAAGACAGTGCAAGAAGACTTAGAAAAGGGTACGAGCAATCCTGACTTTACCTTAGATTCAAACAAGGTACTCAGGTATCGTGGACGGTTATGTATACCTGAGAGTGAAGACTGCAATATTAGAGATCGAGTTATGACTGAAGCTCAATACACTCCATATTCGGTACATCCAGGAAGTACCAAAATGTACCATGAGTTAAGAAGACTATATTGGTGGAGGGGTATGAAAGCTGATATAGCTTGTTTCGTGTTCCAGTGTCTGAATTGTCAACAAGTTAAAGCAGAAAGGCAGAGACCCGCAGGTTTACTACAGCCATTACCGAAACCTGCATGGAAGTGGGATTGTATTACCATGGATTTCTTCACTGGCTTACCTTTGACACCAAGGTCAGTGGATGCAGTTTGGGTTATAGTCGATCGACTCACCAAGACAGCTCGATTTATTGCGGTCAGACCTCAATATACCATGGAGAAACTGGCCAAGTTATATGTTGATAATATAGTCAGAATTCATGGAGTTCCAGAGAGTATAGTATCTGACAGAGATCCCCGTTTTACATCAAAGTTCTGGGAAGGATTACAGAAAGCTATGGGAACGAAGTTGAAGTTCAATACAGATTTTCACCCTCAGACGGACGGGCAGTCAGAGCGAACTATTCAAATTTTAGAAGATATGCTCCGAGCTTGTGCAATAGATTTCAAGGGAGCTTGGGATGAGAAATTATCATTTATCGAGTTTGCTTATAACAACAGTTACCAGGCTACAATTCACATGGCCCCATATGAAGCACTCTATGAGAAAAACTGTCGTACCCCTCTGTTATGGAAAGAGGTAGGAGAAAGAAGAATTGTAGGACTGGAGTTTGTTGAAGAAACTTGTCGAGTGATTGATCAGATCAAGGAGAGAGTAAAGACAGCTCAAGTTCGACAGAAGCACTATGCGGATAATCGATGTCGAGATCTGGAGTTTGCAGTGGGTGACAAAGTATTCTTGAAGGTATCACCGGTGCGAAGTCTGAAACGGTTTGGTAAGAAGGGGAAGCTTTGCCCCAGGTATGTGGGACCGTATGAGATATTGACCCGACGTGGTAATGTAGCATATCAATTGGCTCTACCACCATCTATGTCTAGTGTTCATAATGTGTTCCGCGTATCATTACTGAAGAAGTATGTCAGAGATCCATCACACATCTTGACCGCTGATCCCCCAGACTTGACTGAAGACTTAACTTTCGAAGTGGTGCCTGTGATGCTCTCAAGTCGAAAGGTAAAGCAACTTCGAACCAAGGATATCCATTATGTGAAGGTACATTGGAGAAGCCAAAATGTGGAGGAAATTACTTGGGAAGAGGAGAGCGCAATGAGGAAGGAGTACCCTAACCTTTTCAACGATCAAGGTATGTTCAAATTTCGGGGCAAAAATTTCTTTTAAGGGTGGGGGAGTTGTGAAACCTACATGCAAATTTCGGGACGAAATTTCTTTTAAGGGTGGGGGAGTTGTAAGACCCGTACTCCGTAAACCCGGTCTAAACCTTTGTTTTGTGTCGTAGCAGGTCTTTCGATCATCACCGGGCCAAACGGGACGAGCGGATGACAAACAGGTATGAAATCGGACCTAAGACGATCAAATCAACATGATTTTATGTTGATCAGTTGATGGTACCGGTCTTGGTACCAGTCGACCGGCCAGGTCTGTGCAGCTGTGTGTGGAGATCCTAAAATTGACTTCTGAGGGTCCCACTTTCTTGATTTTGAATCTAAGACTTTCCTAATCCGAATAAGGTTACTAAACCCTAATTCTAGCTTATAAATACACCCTTAAACCTCCTCAAATCGATTCCATTGTCTCTCACAAACCCTAGAGAAGAGAAGAGGTTGGAAAGGAGAAGGAGCTAGGAAGAAGAAGGGGGTGCCGCCATTGCCGTTCGACAAATCTCAATCTATGCCAGTGAACGGTAAGTGTTTGAATCAATCTTCTTACCCTATGTTAGTTGTGTGGGTGGATCAATACCATGCAAAGTAGGTATTGATCTAAAACCCTAAACGGGCCAATAAACCCTAAGTTGCCGTCAAACCCTAGATTCGAGTTCCGAGATGATATTCATCAAAATAAGACTTGAATGAGTTGGGGATAACTCTAACTCCAAGTTTAGACTTAGAATGGATAGGTGAAACCCTGAAAATCCAAGGAAATCGATCGACGGCAGTCGAAAAACCAAGTGTATGGTCTTTCGGAGACATACCAGTCGACCATACCGGTTGCTAGTATGCTCACAGAGCTGCAACCGGTATGTTGCGACCGGTCAGCTCTGAAAGGCTGGTTTTGGACTTTGTTGGTTTTCCACCAACGTGAAACCTTAAGGAAACTATTCTAATGAAACCCTAATAATATTTTAGGACTTTGTAACTTTCCGTTTGGATCTTGCGACGTGGAGCAAGCTAACAAACGAGCGTCTGGTAAGGGAATCTGACCAAAACCTAATAATTAATGGACAGTAAATCGTTGTTAACCACCTGATTAGATCTGATGTGATGTTTGTGCATATTCACATGCCATCTTTTAATTTCAGTTATTATTACTGTTCATGCATTGTTAGGATGTGATTGTTAAGCATGTGATTGTTTTCGTTAGTGTATGGAGTGGGGCATGGGCCTGGGATCGCTCCTCATACTAGCACCCTTTTGTAGTATTCTGTCTTAACATGCTTGGTACGGGTGGGGCATCAGGGGAAGGTCCTGGTACGGTGGTCTCCGATATTGATGTTGGCCTGGCCGTAGTTATCTGGCACTGTGGTCTCCGAGTCGACGCTGGCCTGTCCACGATGATTTAGCTCTATCTCTATGCCGTAGGGAGTTATGTTGGGATATGGTCTACCTACGTATTGTTTCTATCCTAGTGGGTTAGTTGAGGATAGGGCATCAGGGGAGGTGTGAGAATGCCTTAGCTCTATCTCTATGCCGTAGACGGCTGTGCTGGGATAGAGCGTACATTGATGACATATAGGATTGGATAGTTGCTAGCCCAGTTTGCGAGCCCTGGCCAGTAGGGGCTTAGGTACTGGTATGGGTAGAGCATCAGGGAAGGTACGGGGGTATCTTAGCTCTATCTCTATTCCATGATGGGTGCATGTGGGCCAATGGGGGTGTGATCCATGAGGTGCCACACACTCATGTATAGAGCTGCGGGGGCCACCAAACCTTTCTATAGCACATTGCAAACTTAAACCAGACCACAACATAAAATGATTGTTATTCATGCATAATATTGTGAAACTGTCTGATTGTCTTACTGAGCTAAGTTGTGAGCTCACCCTTTGTGTACACATTGTTTTTAGATGTTGATGCAAGATACACGGTGGATGACTATATGAACGCTCCGACGTATGGTGATGTTGCTGCTCTGGGTGCACAGGCAGGAGAGGACGAGCATGACGCTTCATGCGAGTGCCCTTTCTGCGTGTACCTGTGATTGGATTTTGTTTATTCGCTTTAGTTATTTTCGTTTGATATTAAAGGGATGTAAAAGATATTTATTTTATGTTTGGATTTGAATAATTGGATACTTATTTAATTTATCAATAGATACTCAGTTCATTTTATTTTAAAGACTTCCGCTGTACTATTATACTCTGATTGTGGTTACGTGTTATGGTTTGTATGAGTGGACACGGCCTATTCGAGATCCTGGTGTGAACCGTTGGTTCAATGACGGTTCACTCACACCATTCTGGTTGGATCAGAATTGGGGTGTGACACTTTCCCTCCATTTATCTCTCTCTCTTTCTCTAACTCTCTCTCTCTCTTTCTACTTTTCACTCTCTCATTCTCTCTCATTACTTTTCTCTCTCTCTCACACTCTCTCTTCCTTTTTCTTTTCTCTTCTCCCTCCCTCTCTACTTCATTCTCTCTTGCCCTCCATTTCTACTTATCTCTCTCTCTCTCTCTCTCTCTCTCTTCTATTTCTCTCTTTCTCTCTCTCTTCTTACTTTTCTCTCTCTCCCTCTCTCTTTCTCCCTCTCTCTTCCATCTTCTCTCCCCCTCTTTCTACCTCTCTCTCTTTCTCTCTATATATATATCTCTCTCTCTCTCTCTCTCACCCTCTCTTTCCTCTTCTCTTTCTATTTCTCTCTCTTTTTACCTCTCTCTTTCCACTTCTCCCTCCCACTCCAATTCTATCGCTCCCTACTTTCTACTTCTCCCACACATTCTACTTCTCTCTCTTTCTTTCTCTTTCTACTTCTCTATCTCCCTCTCCCTCTCTCTCTCTCTCTTTTTCCACTTCTCTTGCCCTTTCTACTTCTCACTCTTTCTCTCTCTCTACTTCTTTCTCTCTCTACCTCTCTCCCTTGATCCCTTTGTACTTCTCTCCCTCTATCCCCCTCTCACTCCCACTCTCTCTTTGTACTTCTCTCTTTTTTCTCTATCTCTCTCTCTCTCTCCCTCTTTCCACTTCTCTCTCTCTCTTTCTCTCTCTCTCCTCTCTCTCTCATTCCACCTCTCTCTTTCTCTTCTCCTTCCCTTTACTTCATTCTCTCTCTCGCTCGGTTTCTACTTATCTCTCTCACTCTATCACTTTCTACTTCTCTCACTCTCCCTTGTTACTATTCTTTCCCTCTCCCTCTCTCTTTTTCTCTCCCTCTTTTTACATTTCTCTCCCACTTTCAACCTCTCTCTTTCTCTTCTCTCTCTCTCTCTCCCTCTCTCTTACATACCCTCTCTTTATACTTCTCTCTCTCTCTCTCTCCCACCATTTCTCTCTCTCTTTCAACTTTTCACTCTCTCACTCTCTCTCTTTACTTTTCTCTCCCTCTCACTCACTCTCTCTCTCTCTCTTCCTTTTTCTTTTCTCTTCTCCCTCTCTCTCCCTCCATATCTACTTATCTCTCTCTCCCTCCATTTCTACTTATCTCTCTCTCTTTCTATTTCTATCTTTTTCTCTCTCTTTTTACTTTCTCTCTCTCCCTCTCTCTTTCTCCCTCTTTCTTTCAGTTCTCTCTCCATCTTTCTACCTCTCTCTCTTTCCCTATCTCTCTCTCTCTCTTTCTCTCACACAGACCCTCTCTTTCCTCTTCTCTCTTTCTATTTCTCTCTCTTTTGCTCTCTCTCTTTTTACTTCTCTCGCTCTCTTTCTCTCTCTCTCTCTCTCGATCCGACACTGTCTCTTTTTTTCTTTTTACTTCTCTCTCTCTCTCTTTGTACATCTATCTCTCTCTCACACACTCTCTATTTCTACTTTTCTCCCTCCCTCTTTCTCTCTCGCTCTCTCTCCCTTTATCTCTTTCTTTCTACTTAACTCTCTACTGCTCTCTTTCTCTCTCTCTCTTTCTCTCATTCTCTCTCCGTCTACTTCCCTCTCTCTTTCACTTTCTTTCAACTTTTCTCTCTCTCGCTTTAAATTTCTATCTCTATCTACTTCTCTCCCTTCCTCTCTCTCCCTTTCTATCTCTCATTTTTTCTCTCTCCTTCAACTTTTCTCTCTCTCTCTCTCTACTTTTATCTCTCTCAGAGCTCTCTCACTCTCTCACACCTTCACTATCTCTTTCTCTCTCCCCCTCTCTCTCTATTTCTAATTCTCTCTCTATCTTTCTACTTTTCTCTCTCTCTCCTTTCCCTGTCTCTCTCTCTTTTTACTTTTCTCTCTCATTCTACTTCTCTCTCCATTTCTCTGTCTACTTCTTTCTCTCTCTCTCTCACCCTCTTTTTCTCTCTTGGAACTTTTCTCTCTCCCTCCCTCCCTCTCACTCTCGTTCTACTTCTCTGTCTTTCCCTCCCTCTCTATCTCTGTCTCTCACTCTTTCCACTTCCCTCCCTTTTTCTACCTCCCCCTTTCTCTTCTCGCCTTACTTCATTGTCTCTCTCCATTTATTTCTATTTATTTCTATTTATCTCTCTCTCTCTCTCTCTCTCTCTCTTTCTACTTCTCTTTCCCTTCTTTTTTACTTCTCTCCATCTCTCCCTCTCTCTTTCTCTTGCTGTCTCTCACTTTCTACTTCTCTCTCCCTCTTTCGACCTCTCTCTTCCTCTCTTTCTCTCTCACACACTCTCCCTTTTTACTTCTCACTTTCTTTTTCTATCTCTCCCTCACTTTCTCTCTGTTTCTTTCCACTTTTCTCTCTTTACTACTCTTTATATCTCTCTCTCTACTTCCCTCTCTCATTTTAAATCTCTTTCTCTTTCTTTCTACTTTTCTCTCTCCCCTCTCTTTCTATATTTCTCTTTCTTTTGACTTTTCCCTCTCTCTCTCTTTATACATTTCTCTTCTTTCTCTCCCTCTCTATCTACTTCTATCTCTCTCCCTATCTTTCTACTTCTCTCTCTCTTCTCTCTATCTATCTCTCTATCTCTCTCTGTCTCTCTCTGTCTCTCTATTTACTTCTCTCTCTCTCAACCCCCCCCCTCCTCCCCTCTCTCTCTCTTTGTCTCTCTCTCAATCTCTCTCTCTCTTTCTACTTCTCTCTCATTCCCTCTATTTTTCTCTACTTCTTTCTCTCTCTCTCTCCATTTACTTTTCTCTCACTCTCTCTCCCCCCCTCTCTCTTTCTTTCTCTATTTCTACTTCTCTCTCTCACACTATCTCATTCTCTCTATCTCTCTATCTCTCTCTTCACTCTCTCTTTCTGCCTTTCTATTTCACTCTCTCCCTTTTCTCTTTCTACTTCTCTCTCACCCCTTCTACTTCAATCTCGCTCTCTATTTCCCTCTCTCTCTCTCTCTTACTCTATCTCTTTCCCTATCACTCTCTCTACTTCTTTCCCTCTCGCTCTCTCTACTTCTCCCTCTCTCTCTAACTCCCTTTCTCTCTCCCCTTTCTCTCTTTCAACATCTCTCACTCTCTCTTCCTCTCTCCTTCTACTCCTCTCTCTCTCTTTTTCTCTCTCTCTCTCTCTCTTACTTCTCTCTCTCCCTTTCCAATTCTATCTACCTCTTTCTACTTCTCTCTCTCTCTCTCTCTCTCTCTTTCTCCCTTTTATTTCTCTCACTCCCTCCTTTTCTCTCTATCTATCTCTCTTTCTCTTTTTCTCTCTCCCTCACCCGACTTCTTTCTTTCTCTCTCCCTCTATCTCTTTCCTTCTCTCTCTCTACTTCTCTCTATCTCCCTCTCTTCCTTTCTCTCTCTCTCTCTCTCTCTCTCTCTCTCTCTTTCTCTCTTTCTACTTTTTTCTCTCTATCTTTCTACTTTTCTCCCACTCTTTCACCCTTTCTCTGCCACTTCCCTCTTTGTCTCTCTCTCTTTCTACTTCATTGTCTCCTTTCCTACCACTTCTCTCCATCTTTTTCTCTCACCCTCACCCGCACTCTCTACCTCTCTCTCTCTCCTTACTTCCTTATACTTCTCTACTTCTCTCTCTCTCACTCTCTTTGTACTTTTCTCTCTCCCTCCCTCTCTCCCTCTTTCTCTTTCTACCTCTCTCTCTCTCCCTCTTTCTACTTCTCTCTCTCTCTACCTCTCCCTTTTTCTTCTCTCTTTCTACTTCATTCACTCTCTCCCTTTCTTTCTACTTATCTCTCTCTCTCACTCTCCCACTTTTCTCTCTTCTTTGTTCTCTCTCTCTCCCTCTCTCTCTCTCTCCCTTTCTAGATCTCTCTCCTCCTTTTTACTGCTCTCCATTTCTCTCTCACTCTCTCCCAGTCATACGACCTCTATTTCTACTTTTCTCTCTCTCTACTTATCTCTCCCTCTACTTCTCCCTCCCTTATCCCTCTCTCTCTCACTTTCTCTTTTTACTTTTCTCTCTCCTTCTACTTCTCCCTCCCACTCCAATTCTATCTCTCCCTACTTTCTACTTCTCCCACACATTCTACTTCTCTCTCCTTTTCTCTCTCTACTTCTCTCTCCCTCTCTGTCTCTCTCTTTATTTTTCCACTTCGCTCTCCCTTTCTACATCTCACTCTTTCTCTCTCTACATCTTCTCTCTCTACCTCTCTCTCTCGATCCCTTTGCACTTCTATCCCACTCTCTCCCCCTCTCTCTCTTTGTATTTTCCACTCTTTTTTTCTCTATATCTCTCTCTCACTCCTTCTTTCTACTTCTCTCTCTCTTTCTCTCTCTCTCTCTCTCTTTTTACCTCTCTCTTTCTCTTCTCCCTCCCTCTACTTCATTCTCTCTCTCCCTCGGTTTCTACTTATCTCTTTCTCTCTCTTTCTCTTTCTACTTCTCTCTCTCTCCCCTTCTTACTTTTCTTTCCCTCTCCCTCTCTCTTTCTCTCTCTCTCTTTTTACATCTCTCTCCCCCTTCCAACCTCTCTTTTTTTCTCTCTCTCTTTCTCTTACATACCCTCTCTTTCTACTTCTCTCTCTCTTTCTCCCACTCTCTCTCTTTTTCTACTTTTCACTCTCTCACTCTCTCTCCTTACTTTTCTCTCTCTCTCACTCTCTCTCTCTCTCTCTCTTTCCCTTCCTTTTTCTTTTCTCTTCTCCATCCCTCTCTACTTCATTCTCTCTCTCCCTCCATTTTTACTCATCTCTCTCTCTCTCTTTCTATTTCTCTATTTTTCTCTCTCTTCTTACGTTTTTCTCTCTCCCTCTCTCTTTCTCCCTCTCTCTTTCATCTTCTCTCTCTCTCTCTCATACACCCTCTCTTTCCTCTTCTCTCTTTCTACTTCTCTCTCTTTTCCTCTTTTCCTTTTTACTTCTCTCTCTCTCTCTCCCTCTCTGTCTCTCTTTTTCTTTTTACTTCTCTCTCGCACATACACTCTCTCTTTCTACTTTTCTCTCTCTCTCTTCTCTCTCTCTCTCTCTCTCCCTCTTTCGTTCTACTTCTCTCTCTCTCTTCCTTTCTACTTCTCTCTCTACTACTCTCTCTCTTTCTTTCTTTCTCTCTCTCTACTTCCCTCTCTCATTCTACTTATCTCTTTCACTTTCTTTCAACTTTTCTCTGTCTCGCTTTATATTTCTCTCTCTTTTATCTACTTCTCTCCCTTTCTATCTCTCATTATTTCTCCCTCCTTCAACTTTTCTCTCTCTCTCTACTGCTCTCTTCTCTCTCTTTCTCTCTTTCTCTGTCCCTCTACTTCCCTCTCTCTTTCACTTTCTTTTAACTTTTCTCTCTCTCGCTTTCTACTTCTCTCTTTCTCTATCTACTTCTCTCTCTTTTTCAATCTCCCTTTCTAACTCTCATTATTTTTCTCTCTCTCTCTCTCTCTCTCTACTTTTATCTCTCTCTCAGAGCTCTCTCACTCTTCACACCTTCTCTCTCTTTCTACATCTCTTTTTATCTCTTTTTCTCTCCCTATCTCTCTCTTCTAATTCTTCATCTCCCTATCTTTCTACTTTTCTCTTTCTTTTTACTTATCTCTCTCCTTTATCTCTTCTTTTCTCTCTCCCTCTGTCTCTCTCTGTCTCTCTCTCACTATCTGTCTCTCTCTCTCTCACTATCTCTCTTTCTGCTTCTCTCTCTCCCCCTCTATCTCTTTCAACATCTCCCTCACTCTCTCTCCCTCTCTCTATTTACTCCTCTCTCTCTCTCTTTTTTTTCTCTCTCTCTTTCTTTTTACTTCTCTCTCTCTCTCTCTCTCGCTCACTTTTCTCCCTTTTTATTTCCCTCACTCCCTCTTTTTCTCTCTTTCTATCTCTTTTTCTCTTTCTCTCTCTCCCTCCCTCACCCGACTTCTTTCTTTCTCTCTCTCTACTTCTCTCTATCTCCCTCTCTCCCTTTCTCTTTCTCTCTCTCTCTCTCTCTCTCTCTCTCTCTCTCTCTCTTTCTACTTCTTTTTCTCTCTATCTTTCTAGTTTTCTTCCTCTTTTTCTCCCTTTCTCTCCCACTTCCCTCTTTGTCCCTCTCTATCTCTCTCTCTCTTTCTACTTCTCTCTTTCCTTTCTTTCCACTTCTCTCCATCTTTTTCTCTCACCCTTACCCGCACTCTCTCCCTCTCTCTCTCTCCCTATGAGGATAAATATCGTAATATTTTTTGGAAGTCGCCACCTAGATTAAGGCCTAGGACCTTAGAAATGTGAAATCTCACCCTAAGATAAAATTTTGATTGACTCATGACCCTTAGATTGGATTTCTGGTCCATCAGAGATTGGATAAGCTTCAGGTTACGGTTATGGGAAGGGGTTAGGCACCCAAACCGCCCGATCGAAATCGGTCTCCTATATCTTTCTTATGCTAGACTCTATCTATTAAACTGAACCAAACCAAGTGGTTTGATATCATTGAACCGAATCTGTATCCATCATATTGCCTACGTATTACGAAATTATTTCAAAAATCAGGTTGACCATCGTAGTTCAGGTGTGATTAAAGTTTATGGCTGTGATTTATGCTTGTACATGATTAAGTTCATTGTTCAAGTTTGAAGTTTATGCTTGAAAGGTTGAGAAATCCTATGGGTTAGGATCTGGATAGTCCATGTGGACTGATAGATAGTCCTAGTGGATCTAAGAATGGATAACCCTTTATGGGTTAGAATATGGATAACCCTATCTGGGTTGAAATGTAGATAACCCTATCTGGGTTGGAATGTGGATAACCCTATTTGGATTGAAATGTGGATAACCCTATCTGGGTTGGAATGTGGATAACCCTATTTGGGTTGGAATGTGAATAACCATATTTGGGTCAAAATGTGGGTAAATATCCTAGTGGATCTATGGATAGTCCAAGTGGACTATGGTTTGGATCCGAATTTGGGATTCTCCCAAATAGTCTAGGTATCCTAGTGTTTGCCCTAGGAATCAGAATCCACGTAGTTTGAAATTGATGGGATTACCTGTTCTAGGTTATAATGTGAGAACCTGTTCTAGGTTTAGGGTTTAGAACCTATTCTAGGTTTAGGATTGAGAACCTATTCTAGGTTTATGGTTTTTTGAGAGGTGGAAATCGTCCTGAATTATCCTTTTCATCCTAAGTTCTAATTTTGAAAGGTTTAGCAAAACATTCACTTTCTTTATTAAGATTTTTATTATTCTCATTAAGCCCTCCCCAATAATGTGGGTGCCTAAATGCACGTCCCCACACCTAATATGTTTGTTAGGTGTACAGATATGGCAGTTCGACTAGGGTGTTGCATAAATTAAGTTATTACCATAAATGGAATATTCTAAGCATGACATGTATGATATTTATGGTAACTATCACAAAATATAGTAAGATTATGAAAATCTCCCTAATATGGCTTGCATTGCAAATAAGGAAAGAACCTAATATGGAAAGATCTAATATGCTAATCACATGGCAAGATCTAATATGTATCTATATATCAATATGGTAAGTACCAATCATAGAATGCATATATGACATGAATTTTTTTAAAAATAGAAAGATCTTATATGCTATTTTTTAAGCATAGTAAGACTTAAAAATGGTAAGAAATTAAGATTTTGCTAGATATGATAAAAATCTATTTATTCTATCAAATATAGCAATACATGGAATATGACAAATATGGTATGCACAATCCAAACAAAGCATATGAATGCTCGAAATATAGTCATTTTCCAAATACGACAAAATTTGCTCAAACAATCAATTTGCATGTTATAATGAATGAGACATCAATGAAACCTTTTTTGAAAAGTACAAAATTATTAAAAGACATATGTTCAATGTTCTTTGAAAAATTGTAATTTTTATGAAGATATTTGGAATGAATAATGATTCAAAACTGCCAAAATTGTGACACAAGGTTTCAGATAATGGACAAAACTATGAACTGCATTCAGATTTTGTCACATTACACAAGAATGATCATAAGTAGGTCTTCTGCAACTCATATCAAGCTAAAATTTTTTTCATAGAAAGATGACTTAATATATTATATTTCATATGAAGGAGTTGAATCCCAACAGAGAGCAAAAGTAGGTCAAAGATATGCCCTAAGACCGAACATGTGCACTGGTCAAATCTGTTCCAGATTTTTAACTAGTTGCACCATGAATTCCAAATAAAATCCTATAGTTAATGAAAAAAAATTAAGACATATGTCTATGTAGATAACTATCTGATCTAAAATTTCATCAAGAAAAACAAGTTAAAACAACATATTTTCTTTGTGAAAAATGATTCTTTTCAATCATGCAAATCAATACATCATGACAGATTCAAAATCAGAGCACTATGCACATAGAAATCGATATCAATTTAATAAAAAATCAAAAAAATATGAAACCAGTGCCATATTTTAGAAGACTTGTATATCTAAAAAGTTCATATAAAGTTGTTTTCCTACTTATGGCCATAAGACCCTTGTCTAGAGAGTTTCTGATCGAGGATTGGATTACATCCGAGTAAAACAGCAATGTCAAAGACAAATTTTTTTGATGTATTTTCCCAATACAAAATGAAACAAAATTTCTAGGATAGTGTTCTAACATATCAGAGAGACTCCCATAAATATTTTTGCTTCAAAATCCAAGAAAAAATACATGTGATGTGCGTCATAAGTTTGAATCTTAAATCTAAAAATTTCAGAATAGAAAACAACTTTATGAAATTTGTAAAAAAACATCAAACGTCATCATATGGCATTCAAAACTTCATCATTGAATAGCTTAGACAAATTATCTTCATGAAAGAATCTAGACATAGACATCCTAACATTAATAAGCATGTAATAGAGCATTCCTGATCGAGATTTCATGGAAATTAGCCATTTTCAAGCAAAATTGACATTCGAGCATTCTAACAACCTCTAAATTTGTTTAGGGTACTAACCTTGTGCTTGAATCGAGTGAAACCATCGATGTAGGATGATTGAAGGTTGTATTAACTACTTTGAATGCGAATCCTCCTGCTCCTTTTCTCTGCTTCTCTCTCTCTTCTCTTTATCTCTTTTCTTCTTCTCTTTTCTTTCTTCTCTCTTCTTCTTCTCTCTTTCTTTCTCCCTCTCTCACATTTCTCTCTCTCACTCACGTCCTCCTCTCCTTGTGGTCTGAAAAAGATGCCCCCTCTCTCTTCTCTTGATTTATTTATGCTTTTTCTCTCATCTTCTAGAAGATCTTTCTTTCCTTTTCTTCTTTTTCTAGAAAATCACTTTTTTTTTTCCTTTTTTCTTCTTTCCTTTCTTCTCTTCCTTTCCTTTTCTCTTATCCCTCTCTCTTCCACACATTTTTTCTCTTTTCTTCTTCTAGAAGATCCTCTCCTTTTCTTTCCTTCTTCTCTCTTCCTTCCATTTCTTCTTTTTTCATCTAGAAAATCCTTTCTTTCCATTTGTTTTTCTTTCCTTTCTTCTCTCTTTCCTACATTTTTTCTTCTTCCTTTCTTTCCTTTTTCTCCTTCTTCTTCTAAAAAATCCCTTCTCTCTTTCCTTTTTCTCTTTCCTTCTTCTAGAAAATTCCTTCTCTCTTTCCTTTCTTTTTTTTTCCTTTTCTTCTTCCTTCCATTCCTTTTTTCTTTTTTTCTTTTTCTTCCTTTTTTCTTTTTCTTTTTCTTTCCTTCCTTCTTTTTTTTTTCTTTCTCCCTCTCTCTTTCACGTTTTCTTTCTAGAAATCATGAAAGAGATCTTTTCTTAATTTTTTCCTTTTTTCTTTTATTTCTCTCTCTTTCTTTTTTTCTTTCTCCCATTCTCTTTCCCACGGCCTCTGTTTCCTCTCTCTTTCCATGACCTCTCTTTCCTCTCTCTTTCCTCTCTCTTTCCCACGACCTTGCACTTTCAAACTGTGATATCTTCCTCGTTTGACGTCAAAATTTGATGATTCCAGTTTCATTTCGAAGATAATTTCATGACCTATTCATCCAAGTAGGTAATAGCATATGACACTACTATGGGGTTCATTAGAGAATCACCAACCTTTGGGTTAAAGGCCGAAAACATGCCATATTGGTTCACTTATGCTGAGGGTGGCAAAAATGAGGTGCTTACAGATGCCCCTCTTTAGCTGAGATTGTTATCAATTGAAGGCTAAAGATAAAAAGAACCACATTTTTGGGCTATAAACAAGATTGCTTATTGGGCTGCACTTAGGGTAATTTGTCCTAAACTGACTACGTATTCTAAGGGTGTCCTAGAAATTAAGCCTAGAACGTAGTTCGACTGGTAAGAAGATTTGCTCTTCTTGGAAAATTAATGATTGTTCTTCATGTATGAAGCTAGGCTATGAATACAAGGCTCATTTGTAGGTTGTGAACCTCTTCTTGCTGAGGTGGAACTCATGATGCAAGGTACTCGCGAGCTTGAACCCGGCTTGATCCATTTGTAGGCTGATAAACCACTTCTTGTATGAAGTTAGATTGTAAATACAAGGCTTATTTGTAGGATGGAAACCTCTTCTTGCTGAGGTGGGACTCATGATGCAAGGTAAGTGCGGGCTTGAACCCGGCTTCATCCATTTGTAGGCTGATAAACCTCTTCTTGTATGGAGCTAGGCTGAAAATACAAGGCTCATTTATAGGCTGGGAACATCTTCTTGTACGAAGCTAGGCTGTGAATACAAGGCTGGTTGCATGAGCTTGGGCTCGGCTTTGATTTATCTGGATGGAAGACTTGATGTCTTCTTCTTCTTATTGAAATTCCAGCTTGAGTACCTGCACTTGTTAGAACATTGAAAATTTCGTAGAGCATATGAATGATTATGGTGAATCAAATGTTTCTTTGTTGAATCTAAGAGACATAGTTCATGGAACACACTGGAATTCAAAAAAAAAAACCTAAAATGCTATTGGTTTCTTGATTGGTGCAACTCTAGGGAGTGTTTAAACTTTTCGATTATTCCATTCATGAGTAATGGTATCAACCAGATTTAATGTCAACTCTCTGGGAAGTTTAGAATCAGTCACTTCTTTGTTGGTGCTTGCTGGGATATTGAATTGCTGAGGTAACCTTGTTGGGGAATAGAATGAGGTATGAGTCAACCCCATGAACCGGATATGCAAACTATTCTCTGTATTTATGACAACCCACTCTTGTTTCCATCAAGTGCATTTCAATCTAATGTCTACTGTCGTTATTTCTTTGAGGCGGCTGAACCACTCTGTGTTCATCTGATAAGCCATAGGATCTATTCTTTTTGCCAATTAAAAAGGGTTGAGGTTCGTTGGTTCAGATTCCTCAACTAATCCTAACCTCTCTCTTAACCAAATTTGAATAAGATATGGTGATCCGCTGAAATTATCCAACTCAAACGGATCTTGATGGGTTGCCAATAAGTCAAGGCCCTTTAATGTCTCGGCCAATACTATAGGGATGATGTCAAAACATTGTCTCGCATGCTTGATGAGATCTATTATGACTGGAGATTATGTATCTGTGCAACTTCGTAGCAATAGTCGGGCTATGCTACAATATAGGTAAACATGTCTTCTTTGATCCTATGCTTCTTTCCTTGTTGGACTTGTATGAACATATGACTTGATCATGCGCTTTATCTGTAGCTGTTGATCTTGTACAAAACAACACATTTCTTTCTTATGCCAGCTGAAAAAATCTTGTATTTTATGCTTGTAATCTTTTCTTGGATATGGCTTGAAGATCTTCTGCTTAGGTGTGAGCAGGAGGCAAGCTCTGAATTCTTCTATAGTTGGACATAACTCGACTTCTCCCATCCTGAAGACATGAACTGTTGGATCCCAACATTGAGCGGCTGCTTTCAAAAGGTCTGAGTATAATTTTATGGTTGTTAATTAAGGAAGTGCCTCTAGTTGATGCTTCTACAAGAAAGAGCTATCTTCTGTGAACACAATACGCCAGCTCCAATTTTTCAGTGCCCTGTCCATCTCTGCATTTCTGTCCGATGGATCAATGGTCAGCCTCCTGGGTGTGACCTGTAGGAATCCCAAGATACAAATAGAGGTTAAAAATGAATCATTGGAATTATCTTAAGTTGTTTTTGTTTAGATATGTTGAAATGCCCTTAGTAGATTATACATGAACTGTATACATATGACTAACTCAGTTTGAGTTTTAAGTACTTAAATCTATAGACATGATGAGCGAAAGTGGAGGTCCAAATGGGACTGATAAGAAACTGTCCAGGTGGGTCTGTTGCTTGGAGGAGTTTGTAGTTGTTTATGTAGAATGGGCTTATCTTACCAAGAAGATCCCATTTTATTGACTTGGGAAAGGATGGGTTTGTTGGAATCTTGGGACGCCGTCGGATGTAATGAATGACAGATAAGAGTTTCAGCCAGATTTTTATTTATAATTTCTTAGATTGATTGATATACTCATGAGAGTTTATATCAAATGATATGAAAGATGGGCTTTGATGTGTAACTCTTGGGAAATCCGTTGGATAGATGGATGGATGAAAGAGTTTAGCCAACAAATAGGAAATTCTTTCTTTGATTATGATGATAAGATGAACCATTCCTAGGTGAAAGGTGTTGTGCCCCAATGGAAAATCTAGTCAACCATGTCGGTAAGTTCTTCAAATGATTGATGCCTGTTGTTGATGTCAGCAGGTGAGAGACAAGCCTTCTACACCCTCCATTTTTTTTAAGAGTGTAAAGGCTACACATAATATCTTTTCACTTGATCCAAGTTGGTCAAGTATTGTAACTCAATGCCTTCCATGTCGACCAATCGAACAACTGTCCTAGGTAGGATTTCTTTTACTATGAACAGTCCGCTCCAAATAGGATGAAAAATGCCCCTAGGGTCATGGACAGGTGCTCTTTGTTCCTTCAATACCAGCCCCCCTACTGTGATGAACACGCACCTTTTTATTAAAGGTTTCTACCATTCTTTATTAGTATTTTTTCACATTATCCATTGCCTTCATTCTTCTTTCATCAACGATGTCCAGCTAGTCATATCTGGATTGCAACCATTCAGCTTCTGGAATCTTGCATTCCATCAAGACTCTCAGTGATGGCACCTCTATTTCTACTGGGAGGACTACTTTCCATACCATATACTATGAATACGACGTTGTCCCAGTGGATGTTCTTATCGATGTTCCGTATGCCCAGAGTGCATAAGGTACTTTCTCTACCCAATCAACATTAGATTCTGCCATCTTCTGAAGGATAACCTTGACATTTTGCTTGGCCGCCTCTACTGCCTCATTTGTCTGCAGATGATAAGGAGAGGACCGGTGTCTTTTGATGTAGAACTTGTCACATAATTCTTGGACTCTCCCTCTGAAGTGTTGTCCTTGATCTGAGATTATAGACTGAGGCATTCCATGCCGGCATAAGATAGACTCTTGTAGAAATTTGGCCACTTTGTTTGCTGTGAGCTTGGCATATGACTGTGCCTCTACCCATTTTGAGAAGTAATCGATGGCGACCAAGATGAATTCATGTCCACTTGAAGCTTTATGGTGAACCTTTCCGATCACATCTATGCCCCAAGTTGAGAAAGGCCATGGAGAGCTAAGAGTATGCAACTTTGTTGGAGGCACATGTATCAAATTAGCATGGATTTGGCACTTGTGACATTTCCTTACGAACTCTGCACAGTCTACTTCCATTGTGTTCCAGTAATATCCCATTCTAAGAATCATCTTTGCAAGCATTCTAGCATTCATGTGAGGTCTGCATATTCCTTGATGGACTTGCTCGATGACATTTTGCACCTGTTCCTCGTCGACACAGACAAACTGCACTCCTTCATGGGATCTTTTGTATAGGATATCTTTGCATAGTATGAACTGAGAAGCATATCGCCTAAGAGACTTCCTCTCACCTGTTGTAGCTTCCACTAGATATTTTCCTTCCTAGATGAAATCTATGATAGGAGCAAACCGTGGCTGGCCATCGACTGTCAATGCATTTACTTCTTCCAAGTGAACTGGTCGTACTCTTTTCTCTATGATTAGGGGTTTGATATGTCCCATTGGATCATTTCCAAACATTGAAGCCAAGGTGGCGAATGCATCGGCATACTTATTCGTATCTCTTGGGGAGTAGTCAAATTTAATTTGCATGAACTTCCGAGCCAAGGTTATTGTACATTGTTGATAAGGCACCAGCTTCTCGTCTTTGGTTTTCCATTCCCCTCTGACTTGGTAGATAACAATTGATGAGTCACCATAGACCTTTAATCTATAGACCCCTATGGCCAAAGCTACTTTCAGTCCCATGATACATGCTTTGTACTCTGCAATGTTGTTTGTGTAGTCAAAGTCTAATCTGAATGAAAACGGCACAAATGCCCCTTCTGGATCTATGAACAAGACGCCGGATCCGTATCCCATATGATTTGTGGCTTCATCGAAGAACATTATCCATGTGTCATTCTTCCCCTCTTCTTGAGTTGTGTAGACTTCTTCATCTGAGAATACATCTTCCAAATGTCTGAGGTTATCTTTAACCAGTCGAGCTAACAGATGTTCTGCAATTATGCCCCCCTTTGATAGACTTCTGAGTAGTGTATGTGTGTCGAATTCGGACAACAACAATAGCCATCTAGCCAATCTTCCTGTCAAAGCTAGTTTCTCAAATAGATACTTCAGGGGATCCATTCTGGAAATAAGTATGACCTTGTAGGATAACATATAATGTCTTAATCTCTTTGTTATCCAGACTAGGGCTGTGTATGTCTTCTCCAGCTATGTAAAATTGGCTTCGTATCCAGTGAATTTCTTACTTAAGTAGTATACTGTCTTTTTTGTCTTTCCATCTGTATCATGCTAGGCTATCATTGATCCTATAGAACCCTCTAGTACTGACAAGTAGAGGAGTAGTGGTCTTCCCGGTACTGGTGGGGCTAAGACTCGTGGGTTCAACAGATATGTCTTGATTTTGTTGAAAGCCAACTGACATTAAGGGTTCCAATCCTTTGGCTAGTCTTTCCAGAGTAGATTGAAAATTGGTTCGCATGTTGCGGTGAGATGTGCAATAAACCCGTTAATGTATTGAAGTCTTCCCAAGAAACCTCTTACTGCCTTTTCTATTTGAGGAGATGACATTTCAGAGATGGCTTTTATCTTGGTCGGATTAATTTTGATTCCTCTTTGGCTGACCATAAAACCTAGCATTTTGCCCGCTATTACCCTGAATGCACATTTTTGGGGGTTAAGCCTTAGTTTGTATTGCTTGATCCTCTCAAAGAACTTCCTTAATGTCGGGATGTGACCTTCTCTAGTGAATGATTTTACAATCATATCATCTACATACACCTCTACCTCCTTATGGATTAGGACGTGCAAGATTGTAGTAGCCATTCTTTGATAAGTTGCCCCAGCATTCTTCAGCCTAAATGGCATCACAATGTAACAGTAGGTACCCTAGTTTGTTATGAAGGCAGTTTTCTCCTTGTCTTCAGGTGCCATCTTTATCTGATTGTACCCTGAGAATCCATCCATGAAGGACAAAAGAGCATGATTTGTAGTGTTATCCACTAGGATGTCTATCTTTGGTAATGGAAAGTCATCTTTGGGGCTGGCCTTATTCAGGTTTCTGTAATCAATGCACACCCTTAGTCTTCCATCCTTTTTAGGTACGACGACCACATTTTCTAACCACTCTGTATACTTCATGACCTCCAAGAATCCTGCGTCAAACTGCTTCATGATATCTTCTTTAACCTTAAGGGTCCATTCAGGCCTTAACCACCTCAGCTTCTGTTTACATGGCCTTGCATCTGAGGCCAAAGGTATCTTATGCTGTACCACTTCAGGGTCTATGCCGGGCATATTTTCATAGGACCAGGCAAACACTTCTTGGAACTCCATCAGTAATTCTGTCATTTGTTTGGTTTCTTCTTCCGTCAAGGTAGCATCGATCTTTATTTCTTGAGGTTGCTCTGCTGAACCGAGGTTAATTATTTTAAAGTCTTCACTGACAGGTTGAGCCTTCTTCTCCTACGAGGCTTGGATGGATTGTAATATTTTAGGAAATGGTTAATCATTCTCATCATTTTTAAAGTTAGAGTTAGAAGGAGAAGGAAAGGAAGAAGTAGACGCAGAGTAATTCAAAATATCATCTTCATCCATATTCAAAAGTAGAGGTACAGAGGAAGTGGTTCCAAGTGGAACGAACTCCAAAAATTTGAAAAGGACTCAATCTTATCTAAAGACCTAAGGACCCTAGGCTCAGACATAGTCATTATATGTGGATTACATGGCAACCCCTTTGGGTAAACAAAATTATCATGACAACTCCAATTGGGGATTATTCCGTTGATGGTAGGGTGAATTGTTGTACATCGGGATTCCTCTCTTGGTCTTCATCGGTGAGCATCATCACTTGATCGTCGTCGAACAGTTTTCTGATGTCGATCACTTCTATCTCGGATTTCTACTCCTTGCTCTGCTCTTGGATCTTGACTTGCTCGAGCTCTTCCCAGTCAAAAGTACAATCATGGAATATTTTGAACCCGAGTACTTGCTTTTGAAGGTGGGTACTGAACCAAGGTTTTGAAAATCCATAATAGATGTTGTCCTTTCCTTCATTGACAAAATACCCATGGAGGGTCCTCCAAAATAGGATATCCTGCACATTGTACAACCCCTCAGATATTGCTTGATAGACTGCTTCATCCATCCTTTGCAGTCACCAATCTTCACTAGCTCTGTCTGATGCTCTTATTGTACTGCTACCATATTGACTACTGTACTTGTATTTTATCCTCTCGAGCTTCTGAAATCTTCCATCAGCTCTCCTCTGCTTTTGCTTGATTACATTCAGATCCCCTTCGGTGGGGGTATAATACTCCATTCCAAATCTATACTCATTGACCAATAGAGATAAGAAAGTGACATCACCATGTTGGTGGGAACCAAGGCCCATACCTGGAAAGTAGAGCATGTTAAGTAATTGATGAAATGAAAAGGGCAGATGCGTACCTGTAGGGTCTGGCTTAGTTGTGGCTAAGATGTTGTCAACCTAGAACCCTCTGAGAGAGAAATCCTATCTTGTATCCCCTTGTGACTCTTTATTATTCTGTCCAATGGCCAATGTGTTCACGGCTACAGAGTCTGCGTGTATTGTCACAGTAGTACCCTTGTGGATTAATTTAATCTTCTGGTACAAAGTAGATGCCACCGCATTGGCCTGATGGATCCAAGGCCTACCCAGAAGCATGCTGAATGAGGCAAAAATATCAATGACTTGGAACTCTGTTTCAAACACAGCCGGTCCTAGTTGAATTGGTACTGTGAAGACACCCAATATAGCCCTTCTAATATTGTCATACGCCTTGATGGTCATATCTGAAGGTTTCAACTCTGACTCGCTAATGCCTAGATGCTTGAAAGTATGGAAAGGGAATACATTTAAGGCTGACCCATTATCAACCAAAACATGAAAAATGCTCTTTCCCCGGCATCCGATGGTAATATGCAAAGCCTGTATATGATCGTTACTTCCTTGAGGAATATTTGCATCTCCAAAGATAATTGCATTAACGACATATCTGCCCCGTACTAGCATGGCCACTTCTTCTCCCTCCATTGAAACTGGGACCTAAATGCTTGCTAGGGATTTCAGTACTGCATCCCTGTGGACCTTGGAAGCCATCAGAAGCTCCCAAATGGACACATTGGCTTGGGTCTTTTGTAATTGTTTCAATACCGGGTTTGGAGGTTCTGGTTGGTTGGCAGGTCCTTGACCTTTTTCTTTCACGGCTTGGGCCGGATCATTTAGCATTAGGTGAGATGGTTTGTAGTTCTTCCCTGTTCTGGTTTCTGCTACTTCTTGCTCATCCTCCGGGATTATGAACTCCATCTGAAGGAAATGATTGTCAACTTGATTTACTTCTATCTCCTCATCTAAGAGGTAGATGATGAATGGTTCTTCGTCTTCTTCTTGCGGTAATTGAGTTATTGAGTGTGATGAATCTTCTGAAAAATAGAAATCATATTCTTCTTCTTCTTGTTGATGGTTATCCAACATGTTTACTTCGTCACCAGATGTAACAACTATATTGATTACTCCTTCTATGACTGACATAAGGTCCGAGGTCTTATCTCCCCATTCTATGAAATTGATGTTGTGGTGAGGGAGGGAATTGTTTGCCACTGACACTTGTTGGGGCTGGACCTTAAATCTACCGAGATCCAATAGATCCTGTATGGCATGCCTTAATGTGTAGTAGTTGTCCGTGTCATGCCCATGCTAATTGTGGTACTTACAGAACAGGTCCATATGAAAATTCGATGGAAGAGGACTTGGAGGTGGACGAGGGTCAAGCACTGTCAACTTCTTGGCTTGTATCAACTTGTCCAGAGCCTTGGATCTGGTCATCCCCAAATTGGTAAACTGCCTCCTTGGTCTTGCTTGTTGTGGTGGGGTGTAACTTGAACTTCCCAAGATCAATGGTTCAGAATTGGTATTAGCTATTTTCTTTACAAATTGATTCCCTGGATTTCTTGATGGGTATGCCCTTCTATTTGACGCCCCTTCTGACCTTTCTGACTTTCCCAGTAATATATCTCCCCGGGTTATGGCGTATTCTACTTGTTGTCCTGCAACCACAAGTCCTTCGAATGATAAGATGGCCTGACTGAAAATGTATGTTTTATATGACCCACTTAAGCCTCTCATCATTATCTGCACTTGATCTCTTTCAGAAGGTCGATCCCAAAGCATTGCTGCTACACTTCTGAATCGAGTTAAATAGACCGTGAATGTCTCTCCTTGTACTTGGACCATCCAATTGCCTACGGTAGGTCTCTATCTCTATGTTGTAGGATAGAAACTAATAAATGCTTTGGTGATATCTGACCACGAATGTATCTGTGATGGATTCAGATTCATCAACCATCGATGAGCCCCACCCGTGAGTGAGAATTGGAATGCTTGTCCTAACTACTCATCATTAAATCCTTTGCCTTGCTTCAATAGGCCCGTGAATGATCTTAAATGGGTCCTGGGGTATCCTATCCCATCAAATTTCTCAGTGGTCCATTTGAACTTGGGAGGCAACTTAGTTTCTGGAAAGAAACATAATCCTTCAGCATCAATGATTTGACTTTCTACTCCTTTCATGCCCCTCAGTATTTTTTCCACTTGACTTAGTCTATCACTGTATGGGACACCTTCTTCGTTCAATTTCTTGATCACTAGTAGCCTAAACGATGGACTATTTCTAGGGTATAGAACCTTCCATATCTTCGAATGTCAGGTTTATGAACAATTTTGAAACACCTAGATTAGGGGTACCCGGTCCTTGTGGTGGTGCCATATTTACCCTTTCAGAGGTCAACCCTTGAGCCTGCAATTGTAATTGTATATACCTTACTGCGGCAGCTATCGTCCCCATGGTATCCTCTATCTTTTCCATCCTGGCATCCATAGTCCTTGGGGCATGGTTTGATCCTTCAGCCATTGATTCAGTTGATGTGGTTGAGATGGAACTAACTGGCTCTGGTGTGTATACCCTAGCTAGCCTCCCAGTAATGGGATCCCTTATCCAAGAGGTAGAAATGGTTGTGGTTTGGGCTAACTCCTTGGCTTGTACCAGAAAAGAACCCAAAAACGATAAATATTAGGACTCTAAGATGACGGGAGTGGAAAGAAGTTACATACACAATCAAGGATGACTCAACCAAACAAGAGTTAACTCCTTCGTAAGGGTGATCGGGTAGACATTATCCAGGACAATCTAATTGAATTTGATTAAGCCATGTGTTCAGTCTTGGGACCTCGTGATTCCAAAGTGGATAATCAGTGGTACCAAGGTCTGGCCAACTGGATTACCGAATTCGATGAAATTGAAATGGATATATTAATCCGTCGTCCTTATTAGGGATGGTTAGCGAAAGCGGTTCATGGATGAACAAACAAGTAAATTTATTCTTGACCATGGTATCTATGTCTTGACAAGGATTTTCTGTTCATTTTTTGAAATCGACATGTTAACAATGAGAGATTCGATACATCGAGCTTACTTAATGGAGGGTGTATAGTGACCGTCTACTATGATGTAGAATAGGTGTATACATACCTCATACTCCTAATGGGTGAGAGTTCAAGATGCTCATCATGTAGATTCTAACATGTTGACCAATCGAGGACAAAAATAGGCAGAACTTCGACGTCTCGAACATGGATGTCATGGTTAAGTAGATTTCACTGGGTCGGTTCAGGGATGAACCAAAAATAACAAACATTGGGCTACAATCTGGGTTAGGATAGAAAATACCACCTTGACAAGGACGGGGTAACCTATCACCGAATGCACGACGAATAATGGGCCCCCAATCCATTTATATACTATGTTGCAAAGATCCAAGCGACGTGGAGTAGCATAACTCATTCTCAGGCAGACCCAAGAAACGCTCGTTATAGGCTGCTCGCCGGTTGTGGTCTCACAAAGTACAGGCCAAGGTTATGTGTTTTGCTTAGCGGGCTACCCCATTTACATGGGACCCGGTTCGGCTACTCGCAAGAATGTGTGACTGAACCCGTTCCCCCCAAAGCAATATTATACAAGCATAAATTTAGTATCCTAAAAGTTAGCATCCAATTCACATAAGGAAAGTTTTCATTTAGGAGTTTGACGTTAATATCCCCAGTGAAGTTGCCACTGTGAAGACAAAGATCGTAATCTTTTTGGGAAGTCTCCACCTAGATTAAGGCCTAAGACCTTAGAAATGTGAAATCTCACCCTAAGGTAAAATTTCGATTAACTCATGACCCTTAGATTGGATTTTTGGTCCATCAGAGATTGGGTAAGCGTCAAGATACGATTATGGGAACGGGTTAGGCACCCAAACTGCCCGATTGAAATCGGTCTCCTATACCTTTCCTATGCTAGACTCTATCTATTAAACAGAACCAAAACCAAGTGGATTGATATCATTGAACTGAATCTGTATCCATCAGATTGCCTATGTATTACGGAATTATTCTAAAAATCAGGTTCACCATCGTAGTTCAGGTGTGATTAAAGTTTATGGCTGTGATTTATGCTTATGCATGATTAAGTACATTGTTCAAGTTTAAAGTTTATGCTTGAAAGGTTGAGAAATCCTATAGCTTAGGATCTGGATAGTCCATGTTGACTGATAGGTTGTCCTAGTGGTTCTAAGAATGGATAACTCTTTATGGGTTGGAATATGGATAATCCTATCTGGGTTGAAATGTAGATAGCCCTATCTGGGTTAGAATGTGGATAACCCTATTTGGGTTGAAATGTGGATAACCCTATCTGGGTTGGAATGAGGGTAACCCTATTTGGGTCAAAATGTGGGTAAATATCCTAGTGGATCTATGGATAGTCCAAGTGGACTAAGGTTTGGATCCAAATTTAGGATTATCCCAAATAGCCTACGTATCCTAGGGTTTGCCCTTGGAATCAGAATCTGCATAGTTCGAAATTGATGGGATAACCTGTTCTAGGTTTAGGGTTTAGAACCTTTTCTAGGTTTAGGATTGAGAACCTATTCTAGGTTTAGGGTTTATTGAGAGGTGGAAATCGTCCTGAATTATCCTTTCCATCTTAACTTCTAATTTTGGAAGGTTTGGAAAAACATTCTCTTTCTTTATTAAGATTTTTATTATTTCCATTATGCCCTTCCCAAGAATGTGGGTGCCTAAATGCACGTCCCCACTCCTAATATGTTTGCTAGGTGTAGAGATATGGCAGTTCGACTAGGGTGTTACATAAATTAAGTTATTACCATAAATGGAATATTCTTAGCATGGCATGTATGATATTTATGGTAACTATCACAAAATATAGTAAGATTATGAAATTCTGCCTAATATGGCATGCATTGCTAATAAGGCAAGAACCTAAAATTGCAAGATCTAATATGCTAATCAAAGCGTGGAAAGATCTAATATGCATCTATATATCAATATGGTAAGTACAAATCATAGAATGCATATATGACAAGAATTTTTTCATAAAAAAAGAAAGATCTTATATGCTATTTTCTAAGCATAATAAGACTTAAACATGATAAGAAATTAAGATTTTGCTAAATATGATAAAAATCTATTTATTCTATCAAATATAGCAATACATGGAATGTGGAAAAATGGTATGCACAATCCCAACAAAGCACATGATTGCTCCAAATATAGTCATTTACCCAAATATGGCAGAATTTGCTCAAACAATCAATTTGCATGTTACCATGAATGAGACATCAATGAAACTTTTTTTTAAAAAGTAAAAAATTATTAAAAAACATATGTTCAATGTTATTTGAAAATTTGTAATTTTTATGAAGAAATTTTGAAAGATTAATGACTCAACACTACCAAAATTGTGACACAAGGTTTCTGATAATGGACAAAACTATGAACTGCACTAAAATTTTGTCACATTACTCAAGAATGACCATAAGTAGGTCTTCTGCAACTCAAATCAAGCTAAACTGTTTTTCATAGAAAGATGACTTAATATATTATATTTCGTATGTAGGAGTTGAATCCCAACAGAGAGCAAAAATAGGTCAAAGAAATGCCCTAAGACTGGACATGTGCACTGGTCAAATCTGTTCCAGATTTTTGACATGTTGCACCATAAATTCCAAATAAAATCCTATAGTTAATGAAAAATAAATCCAGACATATGTCTATGTAGATAACTGCCTGATCTAAAATTTCATCAAGAAAAACAAGTTAAAACAAAATATTTTCTTTTTTAAAAATGATTCTTTTCAATCATGCAAATCTGTACATCATGACAAATTCAAAATCAGAGCACTATGGACTTAAAAATTGATATCAATTCAATAAAAAATAAAAAAAAATATGAAACCAGTGCCATTTTTTAGAAAACTTTTATATCTAAAAATTTTATATAAAGTTGATTTCATGATTATGGCCATAAGACCATTGTCTAGAGACTTTCTGATGGAAGTTTGCATTACATCTGAGTAAAACAGCAATGTCAAAGATGAATTTTTTTGATATATTTTTCCTATTCCAAATGGAACGAAATTTTAGGGTAGTCTTCTAACATATCAGAGAGACTCCCATAAACATTTGGGCTTTAAAATCTAAGAAAAACTACATGTGATGTACGTCCTAAGTTTGAATCCAAAATTTGGAAATTTCATATTAGAAAACCACTTTATGAAATTTGCAAAAAAAAAATACCAAACATCATCATGTGGCATTCAAAACTTCATCATTGAATAGCTTAGACAAATTATCATTCGTGAAAATTGCTAGACATAGACATCCTAACATTAATAAGCATGTAATATAGCATTCCTGATCGAAATTTCATGAAAATTAGTCTTTTTCAAGCGAAATTGGCATTCGAGCATTCTAACGACCTCTAAATTTGTTTAGGGTACTAACCTTGTGCTCGAATTGAGTGAAACTGTCGATGTAGGATGATTGGAGGTTGTATCAACCTCTTTGAATGCGAATCCTCCTGCTCCTTTTCTCTGCTTCTCTCTCTCTTCTCTTTCTCTATTTTTTTATTCTCTTTTCTTTCTTCTCTCTTCTTCTTCTCTCTTTCTATCTCCCCCTCTCACGTTTCTCTCTCTCACTCACGTCCTCTTCTCCTTATGGTCTAGAAAAAGAAGCCCCATCTCTCTTCTCTTGGCCTATTTATGCTTTTTCTCTCCTCTTCTAGAAGATCCTTCTTTCCTTTTCTTCTTTTTCTAGAAAATCTCTTCTTTTTTTTTCCTTTTTTCTTCTTTCCTTTCTTCTCTTCCTTCCCTTTTCTCTTCTCCCTCTCTCTTCCACATGTTTTCTCTCTTTTCTTTTTCTAGAAGATCCTCTCCTCTTCTTTCCTTCTTCTCCCTTCCTTCCTTTTCTTCTTTTTTCTTCTAGAAAATCCCTTCTTTCCATTTTTTTTCTTTCCTTTCTTCTCTCTTTCACACATTTTTTCTTCTTCCTTTCTTTCCTTTTTTTCCTTCTTCTTCTAGAAAATCCCTTCTCTTTTTCCTTTTTCTCTTTCCTTCTTCTAGAAAATTCCTTCTCTCTTTCCTTTCTTTCTTCTTTCCTTTTCTTCTTCCTTCCTTTCCTTCCTTTTTTTCTTTTTTCCCTCCTCTTTCACGTTTTCTTTATAGAAAGTGTTTCCTTTTTTCTTTTTTTCTTTTTCTTGCTTTTTTTTTCATTTTTTCTTTCATTCCTCTTTCCTTCCTTTCTTTTTTTTCTTTCTCCCTCTCTCTTTCACGTTTTCTTTCTAGAAAACGTGAAAGAGATCTTTTCTTCTTTTTTTTTCCTTTTTTCTTTTATTTTTCTCTCTTTCATTTTTTCTTTCTCCCATTCTCTTTCCCACGGCCTCTCTTTCCTCTCTCTTTCCATGACCTCTCTTTCCTCTCTCTTTCCTATAATATATATATATATATGTAATAATATATTATACATTATATTCATATAAAAGAAATGCATGCATATGGACTGACATAACTTGGTTTGGATTGGCCTGAGCTGGGCTGGGCTATATTAGACTAAGCTGGATTAAGCTGGGACCAATGTTGACATTTCATAGTCCATTTCTGTCATCCTTCCATATGGAATTTTTCGATAGCATCAATTCCAAATTTTCTATGTTCACTTTGTAGAACATTAAAAATGAGGAATATTAGAACTTGAATCACCTCATTTGGAAATAAAATGACCAACTTATGAATTTCAGAAGTTTAAGCAGGTCAATTATCGATAATTTGGCTGACTATTCTACATGGGATCCTTCGGAGATTTCTACCGGAAATCCTTTACATCCACTTTGTAGAGTACTAAAAATGGAATATAATGAAACTGAAATTACTTGATTTGGATATGAGGTGATCAAAATATGAATTTTTGAAGATTAAATGACCATTTCCATGTGTAATTTTGCATGGGACCCTTCGGAGACTTCTTCCCAAGATTTTTTACGTCCACATTATAGAACATCACAAATGAAGAATAATGAACTTGGAATCATCTGAATCCGACATAGAACGACAAAGATATGAAGCTTTGAAGTTCTAACGATAATTTTACATAAAAGCTTGGACGGGGCCTACTGGTGACTTCTACCCGGGATTTTTCACATCCACTTTGAAGAGGACTGAAAATAAGAAATGTTGGCCTTTGAATCATCTGATTCCGATATCAGATGACCAAGATATGATGTCTTGAAGTTTGAATGATAATGTATGCATCATACGATAATTATGTAAATGACCTTGCACTTTCTATCTTACTTGTTTGACGTCAGAATTTGATGATTCCGGTCTCATTTCGAAGATAATTTCATGACATATTCATCCAAGTAGGTAATAGCCTATGACCCTACTGTGGGGTTTATTAGAGAATCACCAACCTTTGGGTTAAAGGTCAGAAACCTACCATACTGGTTCACTTATGCTGAGGGTGGCAAAAATGGGGTGCTTACACTCCCTACTTCCTTATACTTCTCTACTTCTCTTCTCTCTCGCTCTCTTTGTACTTTTCTCTCTCCCTTCCTCTCTCCCTCTTTCTCTTTCTACCTCTCTCTCTCTCTCTCCCTCTTTCTACTTCTCTCTCCACCTCCCTTTCATTCTACTTATCTCTCTCTCTCACTCACTTTTTCTCACTTCTTCATTCTCTCTCTCTTCCTCTCTCTCTCTCTCTCTCTCTTTTCTCGCTTTCTAGGTCTCTCTCCTTTTTTCTGCTCTACATTTCTCTCTCACTCTCTCTCACTCATACACCTTCACTTTCTACTTTTCTCTCTCTACTTATCTCCCTCCCCTATCCCTCTCTCTCTCACTTTCTTTGTTTACTTTTCTCTCTCCTTCTACTTCTCCCTCCGACTCCAATTCTATATCTCCCTACTTTCTACTTCTCCCACACATTCCACTTCTCTCTCTTTCTCTCTCTCACTACTTCTCTCTCCCTCTCTCTCTCTCTCTTTTTTCTATTTTTGTCTCCCTTTCTACTTCTCACTCTTTCTCTCTCTCTACATCTTTATCACTCTCTACCTCTCTCTCTTGCCCCCTTCGCACTTCACTCCCTCTCTCTCCCCTCTCTCTCTTTGTACTTCTCACTCTTTTTTTCCCTATCTCTCTCTCCCTCTTTCCACTTCTCTCTCTTTCTTTCTCTCTCTCTCTCCCTCTCTCTCTCTCTTTCTACCTCTCTCTTTCTCTCCTCCATCCCACTACTTCATTCCCTCTTTCCCTCAGTTTCTACTTATCTCTCTCTCTCTTTCTCTTTCTACTTCTCTCTCTCTCTCCCTTCTTACTTTTCTTTCCCTCTCCCTCTCTCTTTCTCTCTCTCTCTTTTTACATCTCTCTCCCCCTTTCAACCTCTCTCTTTTCTCTCTCTCTCTCTCTCTTCTCTTGCATACCCTCTCTTTCTACTTCTCTCTCTCTCTCCCTCTATTTCTCTCTCTCACAGTCTCTCACGCTCACTCTCCCTTTCTACTTTTCACTCTCTCACGCTCTCTCTTTACTTTTTTTCTCTCTCTCTCACTCTCACTCTCTTTCTCTCTCTTCTTTTTTCTTTATCTTATCCCTCCCCCTCTACTTAATTCTCTCTCTCCCCTCTATTTCTACTTATCTCTCTCTCTTTCTATTTGTCCCTTTCTCTCTCTCTCTTCTTACCTTTCTCTCTCTCCCTCTCTCTTTCATCTTCTCTCTCCCTCCTTCTACCTCTCTCTCTTTCCCTCTCTCTCACACCCTCTTTTTCCTCTTCTCTCCTTCTATTTCTCCCTCTTTTGCTCTTTCTCTTTTTACTTATCTCTCTCTCTCTCTCTCCCCCCTCTCTCTCTCTTTTTCTTTTTACTTCTCTCTCGCTCTCATTGTACTTCTCTCATTCACACACACACTCTCTCTTTCTACTTTTCTCTCTCCCTCTTTCTCTCTCGCTCTCTCTCTCTCTCTCTCTTTCTTTCTACTTCTCTCTCTACTACTCTCTCTCTCTCTCTCTCTCTTTCTCTCTCTCTCTTTCTACTTCCCTCTCTCTTTCTACTTATCTCATTCACTTTCTTTCAACTTTTCTCTGTCTCGCTTTATATTTCTCTCTCTCTTTATCTACTTCTCTCCCTTTCTATCTCTCATTATTTCTCTCTCCTTCAACTTTTCTCTCTCTCTCTCTACTGCGCTCCCTCCCTCTTTCTCTCTTTCTCTGTCCCTCTACTTCCCTCTCTCTTTCACTTCCTTTCAACTTTTCTCTTTCTCGCTTTCTACTTCCCTCTCTCTATCTACTACTCTCTCTTTCTCTCTCTCCCTTTCTAACCCTCTTTATTTTTCTATCCTTCAACTTTTCTCTCTCTTTCTCTCAACTTTTATCTCTCTCTCACTCTTCACACCTTCTCTCTCTCTTTCTACATCTCTCTCTCCCTCTCTCTCTCTCCCTCCCTCTGTCTTCTAGTTCTTTCTCTCCCTATCTTTTACTTTTCTCTCTCTCTCTCTCTCTACCTTTCTCTCTCCTTTATCTCTACTTTTCTCTCTCCCTCTCTCTCTCTCTTCTTTCTCTCCCTCTCTCTCTCTTTCTACTTCTCTCCCTTCTCTCAGCTTCTTTCTCTCTCTCTCTCACTCTCTTTGTACTTCACTCCCCCTCTCTATCCCACACTCTCTCTTTCTTCTGCTCTCTCGCTCTTTCCACTTCTCTCTTTCTCTATATCTCTCTTCTCTTTCTCTCTGCTTCATTCTTTCTTTCCCTCGATTTCTACTTATATCTCTCTCTCTCCCTCTCTTTCTACTTCACTCCCTCTCCCTTTTTTCTCTCTCTCTCCCTCTCTCTTCTCTTTCTTTCTACTTCACTCTTTTCTTTCCCTCTCTCTCCCCCTTTCTATCTCCCTCTTTTTCTAGTTCTCTCTACCCCATTATATCTTTCTCACCTACTCTATCGCTCTCTCTCTTACATGCCTTATCTTTCTACTTCTCTCTCTCTCTATCTACATCTCTCTCTTTCTCTCTCCCCCTTTTTATCTCTATTTATTTCTTTCTCTCCTTCAACTTCTCTCTCTCTACTGTTATATCTCTCTCAGAGCTCCCTCTCACTCTCTCAAACCTTCTCTCTCACTTTCTACTTCTTTCTCTATCTCTTTCTCTCTCTTCCTCTCCCTCTGTCTCTCTTTCTTCCTCTTTCTCTCTATATCTTTCTACTTTTCTCTCTCTCTCTCTCTTTCTCTCTACTCTCACTCCTTTCCTTTTACTTTTCTCTCTCCCTTTGTCTCTCACTTTCCCTCTGTCTCTCCCCTTCTCTCTCTTTCTTTGTCAACTTCACTCCCTTCTCTAAAGTTCTTTCTCTCTCCCTCTCTCACTCTCTCTCTCCATCTCTCTCACTCTCTCTCCCTTTTTCCACTTATCTCTCTCTCTACCTCTCTTTTTCTCTTCCCTTTCTCACTACTTCATTCTTTCTTTCCCTCTCTTCCAACTTATGTATCTCTCTCTTTCTACTTCACTCCTTCTCTCTCTCTCTGTCTCTATTTCTACTTCTCTCTCTCTCTCTCTCTCTCTCTCTCCCCCATTCTACCTCTCTCACTTTCTCTCTCGCTCTCTCACTCTCACACACCATCTCTTTCTACTCCTCTCTCTCTCTCTTTCTACTTTTCTATCTCTCCCTCTCTCACTCTTTCTCTCCCTCTTTCCTTTTACTTCTGTCTCCCCCATTCAACCTCTCTCTTTTTTCCCCTCGCTCTCTCCCTATCTGACATACCCTCTCTTTCTACTTCTCTCTCTCTCTCCCTCCATTTCTCTCTCTCTCTTTCTCTCACTCTCTCTCTCTTTCTACTTTTCACTCTCTCACTCTCTCTCTCTTCCTTTTTCTATTCTCTTCACTATCTCTACTTCATTCTCTCCCTCCCTCAATTTCTACTTTTCTCTCTCTCATTCTATTCCTCTCTTTCTCCCTCTCTGTTCTTACTTTTCTCTGTCTATAGCTCTCTTTCTCCCTCTCTCTTTCAGCTTCTCTCTCCCTCTTTCTACTTCTCTCTCTTTCTCTCTCCCTCTCTCTCTCCCTCACACACACCCTCTCTTTCCTCTTCTCTCTTTCTATTTCTCTCTCTTTTGCTCTCTCCCTTTTTACTTCTCTCTCTCTCTCTCTCCCTCTCTGTCTCTCTTTTTCTTTTTACTTCTCTCTCTCTTTGTACTTCTCTCTCTCTCACACACACTCTCTCTTTCTACTTTTCTCTCTCCATCTTTCTCTCTCGCTTTCTCACTCTCTCTCTTTCTCTCTTTCTCTCTCCCTCTACTTCCCTCTCTCTTTCTACTTATCTCTTTCAATTTTTGTCAACATTTCTCTCTCTCACTTTATATTTCTATCTCTCTCTCTATCTACTTCTCTCCTTTAAACTTTTTTCTCTCTCTCTACTTTTATCTCTCTCTCTCTCACAGCTCTCTCACTCTCTCACACCTTCTCTATCTCATTCTACATCTCCCTTTATCTCTTTCCCTCTCCCCCTCTTTCTCTCTCTATCTTTCTACTTTCTCTCTCTCTCTCTCTCACTCTTTTCTTTGTTTCTCTCTCTTTCAAATTCTCTCTTTAATTCTAATTCTCTCTCTTTTTCTCTGTCTACTTCTTTCTCTCTCGCTCTCACCCTCTCTCTCTCTCTTTGAACTTTTCTCTCTCCCTCCCTCCCTCCCTCTCTCATTCTACTTCTCTCTCTTTCCCCCTCTCTCTCTTCTTCTCTGTCTCTCCCTCTTTCCACTTGCCCGTCTTTCTACCTCTCCCTTTTTCTCCTCTCCCTCTACTTTATTCTCTCTCTCCATTTATTTCTATTTATCTCTCTCTCTCTCTCTCTCTTTCTACTTCTCTTTCTCTCTCTCTTCTTACTTCTCTCCCTCTCTCCCTCTCTCCCTCTCTCTTTCTCTCGCTGTCTCTCACTTTCTACTTCTCTCTCCCTCTTTCGACCTCTCTCTTCCTCTCTCTCCCTCTCTCTCACACTCTCCCTTTTTACTTCTCACTTTCTTTTTCTCTCTCGCCCTCTCTTTCTCTCTCTTTCTTTCTACTTTTCTCTCTTTATTGCTCTCTCTCTCTTTCTCTCTCTCTACTTCCCTCTCTCTTTTTAAATCTCTTTCTCTTTCTTTCTACTTTTCTCTCTCTTGCTTTCTACTTTTCTCTCTCTCTCTCTTTCTACTTTTCTCTTCATTCTTTCCCTCTCTCTACTTCTATCTCTCTCTCTCCCTATCTTTCTACTTCTCTCTCTCTCTCTTCACTCTATCTGTCTCTCAATCTCTCTCTTTGTCTCTCTTTTTACTTCTCTCTCTCCCTCAACTTCACTCCCTCTTTTCTTTTTACTTCTCTCTTTCCCTCTGCCTCTCTCTTTTTCTACTTTTCTCTCATTCTCTCTCTCTCTTTTTCTCTACTTCTTTCTCTCTCTCCCTCTCCTTTTACTTTTCCTCACCCTCTCTCCCCCCTCTCTCTCTCTCTCTCTCTTTCTTTCTCTATTTCTACTTCTCTCTCTCTCTATCTCTCTCTCTCTCTCACTCTCTCTTTCTGCCTTTCTATTTCACTCTCTCCCTTTTTCTCTTTCTACTTTCTCTCTCCCCTTCTACTTCAATCTCCCTCTCTATTTCCCTTTCTTTCTCTCTCTTTCTTTCTCTCTCTTTCTCTCTCACTCTCTCTACTTCTTTCTCTCTCGCTCTCTCTACTTCTCCCTCTCTCTCTCTCTCTCTCTCTTTCTCTCTCCCCCTCTCTCTCTTTCAACATCTCTCTCACTCTCTCTCCCTCTCTCTTTCTACTCCTCTCTCTCTCTTTTCTCTCTCTCTCTCTCTCTTTTTACTTCTCCCTCTTCCTTTCTAATTCTCTCTACCCCTTTCTACTTCTCCCTTTTTATTTCCCTCACTCCCTCTTTTTCTATCTATTTATCTCTCTTTCTCTTTCTCTCACTCTCTCCCTCACCCGACTCTTTCTTTCTCTCTCCATCTATCTCTTTCCTTTTCTCTCTCTACTTTCCCTATCTCCCTCTCTCCCTTTCTCTTTCTCTCTCTCTCTCTCTCTTTCTACTTCTTTTTCTCTCTATCTTTCTACTTTTCTTCCTCTCTTTCTCCCTTTCTCTCCCACTTCCCTCTTTGTCTGTCTCTCTCTCTTTCTACTTCTCTCTCTCCTTTCTTTCCACTTCTCTCCATCTTTTTCTCTCACCCTCACCCGCACTCTCTGCCTCTCTCTCTCCCTACTTCCTTATACTTCTCTACTTCTCTCTCTCTCTCGCTCTCTTTGTACTTTTCTCTCTCCCTCCCTCTCTTTGTACTTTTCTTCTCCCTCCCTCTCTCCCTCTTTCTCCTTCTACCTCTCTCTCTCTCTCCCTCTCTTTCTACTTCTCTCTATCTACCTCTCCCTTTTACTTTTCTCTTTCTATATCATTCACTCTCTCCCTTTCTTTCTACTTATCTCTCTCTCTCTCTCTCTCTCACTTTTTCTCTCTTCTTCGTTCTCTCTCCCTCTCCCTTTCTAGATCTCTCTCCTCCTTTTTACTGCCCTCTATTTCTCACTCCTCTCTCTCACTCATACATTATCTCCTTCTACTTCTCCCTGTCTACATATCTCACTCTCTACTTCTCCGTCCCCTATCCCTCTCTTTCTCACTTTCTCTTTTAACATTTATCTCTCCTTCTACTTCTCCCTCCTACTATAATTCTATCTCTCCCTACTTCCTACTTCTCCCACACATTCTACTTCTCTCTCTTTCTCTCTCTACTTCTCTCCACCTCTCTCTCTATTTTCCACTTCTGTCTCCCTTTCTACTTCTCGCTCTGTCGCTCTCTCTACATCTTTTTCGCTCTCTACCTCTCTCTTTCGCTCCCTTTGCACTTCTCTCCCTCTCCCATCCCCTTTCTCTCCTAGTACTTCCCACTTTTTTTTCATTATCTCTCTCTCCCTCTTTCCACTTCTCTTTCTCTCTCTCTCTTTCTACCTCTCTCTTTCTCTTCTCCCTCCCTCTACTTCATTCTCTCTCCCCCTCGGTTTCTACTTATCACTCTCTCTCTCTTTCTCTTTCTACTTCTCTCTCTCTCTCCCATCTTACTTTTCCTTCCCTTTCCCTCTCTCTTTCTCTCTCTCTCTCTATCTCTTTCTCTCTCTCTTACATACCCTCTCTTTCTACTTCTCTTTCTCTCTCCCTCCATTTCTGTCTCTCTCTTTCTCCCACTCTCTCTCTCTCTCTCCACTTTTCACTCTCTCACTCCTCTCTCTTTACTTTTTTCTCTCTCTCTCTCTCACTCTTTCCCTCTCTCACTCTTCTTTTTTCTTTTCTCTTCTCCCTCCCTCTCTACTTCATTCTCTCTCTCCCTCCATTTCTACTTATCTCTCTCTCTCTTTCTATTTCTCTCTTCTTACTTTTCTCTCTCTCCCTATAAGACCCGTGTCAATTTAACCCGGTCTTACCATCTTGAACCAGGTTTACCCATCATGGTCGAGTCAAATGGACCAAGGGCATGAAGGAGATCGAGATCCCAGGTACGAAATCAACCCAAAAACACTTAATTTTAGGGAAGGGTCGCACACCCAGCTAAGCAGGGTCGGACCTCCCAAAACAGAAAGTCAGACCCTCAGTTTTTAAGGGAGGGTCGGACAGCTTAAGACCCTAGGGTCGACGGGATCATCGACCCTCCCATCGACCCTCGATTTCGAAAAGAGGAAGAAAGGAGGCTAGGAAGAAGGCTTAGCGAAAGGGAAGAAATTGCAGAGGAAAGTAATCTTCTCAGGTATGGATACTAATTCCATGAGTTTCTATAGACCTTAGGTTAGATATGGTTGAGTGTAGGATTTCGGAGAAACCCAAACCATCCATCCATGGTTAGGTTTTCATGGAAAATCATAGGAGGATGCACGAAAAGGAGAAAGATGGTTTATACATGGTTCTAGACCATGGAATGAATGTTGAGTGAATGTAGGAAGCAAGCCATAGGACCCCAAATACGAAGAATGGATTAAAAGTGGAAATTGGACCAGAGTGCACGAGAGGTCGCACCGAGGTCGATAGACCATCCGACCCTAGGTGTTTCGACCATCGACCCTCAGCATTCGGGAAGCTCAGAATGGAGGGAGGGTCAATAGACCCATCGACCCTAGCATCGACCCTAGCATCAACCCTCAGTTGACAGAAGGGTTTATAAATTATGAATTAATTCTAATTAAATTCTATCGATTTTGTTAGGTTTGCTAGCAATATAAAAACATTATAAAGGTGATTTTAAAGCTTGGAAAAGTATCTATTAGCAAGCTAAGGTGAGGAACCTTAACCCCAAACTAAATTGGTTAATAATAAACTGTTTTCTATTTCTTGAGTCCTGTGCCATGTGTGATTCTATGCGAAAATGTTGTAATGTGCATACAACATGCCATTCAATATTTCTATTATTTGTTCATGCATATTTACTTTATTGTTTATAACATGATGATGATGATGATGATAGGAATAGGCATGTGCTTGTACGTGTGGGGTTGATGTGCTTGATGCGAGCGAGTATCAGGGAGGTGTGATGAGGAACGTCAATAAACGTTAACCTTTGGCGGGTCTCAAAGCACTTTAGCTCTATCTCTAACTCAAGTCTTGTGCATTGACATCGTCGTATCGCCATTACCTTAGCGGAACTATTATGTCGTAGAGTATCGGGGAGGTGGTCTCGGTCCTTGTAGTCTCGACTCTACCGGGGGCCTTAGCTCTATCTCTATGGATGTTACGAGGGATCTTTGGGGTGAGGCCTTGGATACACTTGTTTGGCATTAGGATTGGTTAGCGGCGAGCCCGGTTTGCAAGCCCTCGCTAACAGGGGCTTACGTGTTGGTATAGCATTATATAGCAATAAACGTTAACCTTTGTTGTATAATGTTATGGTAAGGTGGATGGGGACGACGATAAACGTTAACCTTCGGGCGGGCTTCCACACCCTGTGTATAGAGGCAGTATCAATAAACGTTAACCTTTGATCACCCAACCTTTCAATTGCACATCGCAAACTATAAACCAAGACCAAAGATATGAATTGACTTTTTGCATGCATATGTAATGTTGCATTGTTTTGGCTACTCACTGAGCCGTGTTGGGTGCTCACCCCTCGACGTCGAATATTTTTAATTGATGATGCAGGATATACTATTGAAGATTATATGAACCTATCGGCGTACGGCAACGTTGCAGCTATGGAAGTTGGAGCTGAAGACGATACACACGACTCCTTTTGCGAGTGCAACTCGTGTGTATTCGATTAGATATTTTTGTAGGTTTCTTTATTGGATTTATAAGACATGTATTTGGTATTTAAATATTTATGTCTTAGTTAAACACAGAATAATTTGCTATTATTTATGGGTATCATTTTAGTTCTCAGTTCATATTATTTATAAATTTTCTGCTATTGTGTATTACTCTGCTTATGATTGTGGATGCGTGTAAAGTTTGGATAACGCGGGGATAGCCTATTAGAGATCCTGGTTGAACCGTTGGTTATTTGGCGGTTCATCACACCATTCTGAAATGTACGAAATTGGGGTGTGACACTCCCTTTCTCTTTCTCCCTCTCTCTTTCATCTTCTCCATCCCTCTTTCTACCTCACTCTCTTTCTTTCTCTATCTTTCTTTCTCTCTCTCCCACACACACACTCTCTTTCCTCTTCCCTCTTTCTATTTCTCTCTCTTTTGGTCTTTCTCTTTTTACTTCTCTCTCTCTCTCTCACTCTCTCTCTCTCCCTCTCTGTCTCTCTTTTCCTTTTTACTTCTCTCTCTCTTTGTACTTCTCTCTCACATACACACACGCACTCTCTCTTTCTACTTTTCTCTCTCCCTCTTTCTCTCTCGCTCTCTCTCTCCCTCTCTTTCTTTCTACTTCTCTCTCTACTACTCTCTCTTTCTCTCTTTCTTTCTACTTCTCTCTCCACCACTACTCTCTCTCTCTTTTTCCCTCTCTACTTTCCTCTCTCTTTCTACTTATCTCTTTCACTTTCTTTCAACTTTTCTCCATCTCGCTTTGTATTTCTCTCTCTCTCTCTATTGCTCTCTCTCTCTTTCTCTCTTTCTCTGTCCATCTACTTCCATTTCTTTTTCACTTTCTTTTAACATTTCTCTCTCTCGATTTTTAATTCTCTCTTTCCCTATCTACTTCTCTCTCTTTATCTCTCTCCCTTTCTAACTCTCTTTATTTTTCTCTCATTCAACTTTTCTCTCTCTCGCTACTTTTATCTCCTTCTCAGAGCTCTCTCACTCTTCACACCTTCTATCTCTCTTTCTATTTCTCTTTCTATCTCTTTCTATTTCTCTCTCTCCCTATCTCTCTCTTCTAATTCTTTATCTCCCTATCTTTCTACTTTTCTCTCTCTCTACTTCTCTCTCTCCTTTATCTCTACTTTTCTCTCTCCCTCTATCTCTCTTTGTCTCTCTCTTTCTCTCCCTCTCTATCTCTTTCTACTTCTCTCCCTTCACCCAGCTTCTTTCTCTCTCTCACTCTCTTTATACTTCGCTCTTTCTCTCTTTCCTACTCTCTCTCTTTCTGCTTTTCTCTCCATCTTTCACTTCTCTCTCTATCTCTCTTTTCTCATTCTCTCTACTTCATTCTTTCTTTCCCTCTATTTCTACTTATATCTCTCTCCCTCTTTCTACTTCACTCCCTCTCCTTTCTCTCTCTCTCTCTCTCTTTCTACATCAGTCTTCTCTCTCCCTCTCTCTCTCTCTCGTACTCTCTCTCTCTTTTTCTAGTTCTCTCTACCCCATTCTACTTCTATCACCTTTTCTATCGCTCTCTCTCTCACACACCCTCTCTTTCAACTTTTCTCTCTCTCTATCTACTTCTTTCTCTATCTCTCTCCTCCTTTTTATCTCTATTTATTTCATTCTCACTTCAACTTCTCTCTCTCTACTGTTATCTCTCTCAGAGCTCTCTCTCACTCTCTCAAACCTTCTCTCTCTCTTTTTCTACTTCTCTCTCTATCTCTTTCTCTCTCTTCCTCTCCCTCTGTCTCTCTTTCTACTTCTTTCTCTCTATATCTTTCTACTTTTCTCTCTCTCTCTCTCTCTCTCTCTCTCTGTCTCTCTTTTCTCTGTCTCTCTCTCTACTCTCACTCCTTTCTTTTTACTTCTCTCTTTCCCTTTGTCTCTCTCTTTCCCTCTGTCTCTCTCCTTCTCTCTCTCTCTTTGTCAACTTCTCTCCCTTCTATAAACTTCTTTCTCTCTCTCTCTCTCTCACTCTATCTCTCCCTCCCACTCTCTCACTCCCTCTCCCTTTTTCCACTTCTCTCTCTCTACCTCTCTTTTTCACTTCTCTTTCTCTCTACTTCATTCTTTCTTTCCCTCTCTTTCTACTTATATATTTCTCTCTCTTTCTACTTCACTCCCTCTCCCTCTCTCTCTCTATTTCTACTTTTCTCTCTCTCTCTCTCTCTTTCAACTTCTCCCTCCCCTATTTTACCTCTCCCACTTTCTATCTCGCTCTCTCTCTCACAAACACCATCTCTTTCTACTCCTCTCCCTCTCTATTTCTACTTTTCTGTCTCTCTCTTTCTTACTCCCTCTCTCTGACTCTCTTTGTCTCTCTCTCTTTTTACTTCTATCTCCCCCATTCAACCTCTCTCTCTTTCTCCCTCGCTCTCTCCCTCTCTCACATACCCTTTCTTTCTACATCCCTCTTTCTCTCCCTCCATTTCTCTCTTTCTTTCTCTCACTCTCTCTTTTTCTCTTTCTACTTTTTACACTCTCACTCTCTCTCTTTACTTTTCTCGCTCTCTCACACTTTCTCTCTTTCTCTTCCTTTTTCTATTCTCTTCTCCCTCTCTCTCTACTTCATTCTCTCTCTCTCTCTCCATTTCTACTTATCTCTCTCTCTCTTTTTCTATTTCTCTCTTTCTCCCTCTCTGTTCTTACTTTTCTCTATCTACCTCTCTCTTTCTCCCTCTCTCTTTCAACTTCTCTCTCCCTCTTTCCACTTCTCTCCCTTTCTCTCTCTCCCTCTCTCTCTCTCTCACTCTCTCACACACCCTCTCTTTCCTCTTCTCACTTACTATTTCTCACTCTTTTCCTCTCCCCCTTTTTACTTCTCTCTCTCTCTCTCTCTCCCTCTCCGTCTCTCTTTTTCTTTTTACTTCTCTCTCTCTCTCTTTGTACTTCTCTCTCTCACACACACTCTCTCTTTCTACTTTTCACTCTCCCTCTTTCTCTCTCACTTTCTCTCTCTCCCCCTCTCTCTCTCTTTCTTTCTACTTCAATTTCTCTCTCTTTCTCACTTTCTCTCTCCCACTACTTCCGTGTCTCTTTCTACTTATCTCTTTCACTTTCATTCAACATTTCTCTCTCTCACTTTATATTTCTATCTCTCTCTCTTTCTACTTCTCTCCCTTTCTATCTCTCCCTTTTTATCTCTCAATATTTCTCTCCTTTAACTTTTCTCTCTCTCTACTTTTACCTCTCTCTCTTAGAGCTCTCTCACTCTCTCACACCTTCTCTATCTCTTTCTACGTCTCTCTCTATCTCTTTCTCTCTCCCCCTCTTTCTCTCTCTATCTTTCCACTTTTTTCTCACTCTCTCTTTTCCCCGTTTCTCTCTCTTTCAACTTCTCTCTCTCATTCTACTTCTCTATCTTTTTCTCTGTCTACTTTTTTTCTCTCTCTCACCCTCTCTCTCTCTTTGAACTTTTCTTTCTCCCTCCCTCCCTCTATCTCTCATTCTACTTCTCTCTCTTTTCCTCTCTCTCTCTCTATCTTTGTCTCTCCCTCTTTCCACTTCCCTCTCTCATTCTACCTCTCCCTTTATCTTCTCTCCACCTACCTCATTCTCTCTCTCCATTTATTTCTATTTATCTCTCTCTCTCTCTCTTTCCACTTCTCTTTCTCTCTCTCTTTTAACTTCTCTCCCTCACTCCCTCTCTCTTTCTCTCGCTGTCTCCCACTTTCTACTTCTCTCTCCCTCTTTCGACCTCTCTCTTCCTCTCTCTCTCTCTCTCTCACAGTAAGTCCTGTGTCAATCTAACCCGGTCTTACCACCTTGAACCAGGTTCACCCATCATGGTCGAGTCAAATGGACCAAGGACGTGAAGGAGATCGAGATCCCAGGTAACAAATCGACCAAAAAACACTTAAATTAGGGGAAGGGTCACATACCCAGCTAAGCAGGGTCGGTCCTCCCAAAACAAAGAGTCAGACCCTCAGTATGGAAGGGAGGTCGGACAGCTTAAGACCCTAGGGTCGACGGGATCATCGACCCTCCCATCGACCCTCGGTTTCTACCGAATATGGAAATTAGGAAATTTTTATATTTTTCGATTGGGATTCTTTCCAAATCTCAGAGGGACTTATTTAAGATGTTCCTACTCTATTTAAAGGACGTCCCTAAGCCACTTTCACAACCCTAATTGAATTGAGAGAAAGAGAGGAGAAGGAAAAGAGGAAGAAGAGAGGCAAGCAAGAGAACTTAGCAAAAAGGAGAAGAGTTGCAGAGAAAGATTAATCTTCTCAGGTATGGATACTAATTCCATGAGTTAGACAGACCTTAGGATAGTTATTGGAGAGAGAGTGATCTCGGAGAAACCCAAACCATCCATCCATGGTTAGGTTTTCATGGAAAACCCTAAGAGAATGCATGAAAGCCATCTAGGAGGATGATTCATGGTTTCAGACCGTGGAATGAATGTTTAATGGAATGTAGAAGCAAACCATAGAACCCCAAACACGAAGAATGGATTAAAAAGTGGAAATTGGACCAGAGTGCACCGAGGGTCGCACCCAGGGTCGATGACCATCCGACCCTAGGTGTTTCTGACCATCGACCCTCAGCATTCGGGAAGTCCAAAAAGAGGGGAGGGTCGATAGACCCATCGACCCTAGCATCGACCCTCAGTTAACAGAATGGTTTTTAAATTCCGAATTAATTCTAATTAAATTCTATCGACTTTGTTAGGTCTTCTAGCAATATAATAACAGTATAAAGGTGATTTTAAAGCTTGGAAAAGTATCTTTTAGCAAGCTAAGGTGAGGAACCTTAACTCCAAAATAAATTGGTTAATAATAAACTATTTTTTATTTTTGAGTCCTATGCTATGCTTGATTCTATGCGAATATGTTTGTAATGTGCATACAGCATGCCATCCAATATTTCTATTATTTGTTCATGCATATTTACTTTATCGTTTATAACATGATGATGATGATGATGATAGGAATAGGCATGTGCTTGTATGTGTGTGGTTGATGTGCTTGATGCGGCGAGTATCGGGGAGGTGTGATGAGGGCGTCAATAAACGTAACCTTTGGCGGGTCTCGGCACTTTAGCTCTATCTCTAACTCAAGTCTTGTGCATTGGCATCGTCGTATCGCCATTACTTTAGCAGAACTATTATGTCGTAGAGTATCGGGGGAGGTGGTCTCGGTCCTTGTAGTCTCGACTCTCTTGGGGGCCTTAGCTCTATCTCTATGGACATTCCGAGGGATGCTGGGGTGAGGCCTTGGATACCTTGTTTGGCATTAGGATTGGTTGGTTGCGAGCCCGTTTTGCAGCCCTCGCCAACGAGGGCTTACGTGTTGGTATGGCACTATATAGCAATAAACGTAACCTTTGTTATATAATGTTCATGATTGGGTGCATGTGAGTTGGCGATAAACGTGATCTTCGGGTAGCGTCACACACTCGTGTATAGAGGCGAGTCAATAAGCGCGAC
>CM053265.1:31768793-31801293 GCA_028583415.1 Protea cynaroides
TCTTTCTCGTTGTTTTCTTCATTCTTCTGCATCTTCTTCTTCTTCATTCGTCTTCTTCTGCTTCATTCGTCTTCTTCTACTTATTCTTCTTCTTTTTCTTCTTTTTTCTTCGCCATTTTCAATCTTCATCTTCTTTTTCTTCATCTTCATTCTTATTCTTTCTTTTTCTTCTTCGTTCTTCTTCTTCTTCTTCTTCTTCTTCATTCTTCTTCTTTTTCTTCCTTTTCTTCTGCTTAATCTTTTTTCTTCATTATTTTTCTTCTATCTCTTCCACTTTCTTCTTCATTATTCTTTTTTCTTCTTCTTCATTCTTCATGTTTCATCCTCTTCCTTTTAATCTTCTTTTTTCTCCTTCTACATTATTCTTCTTCATTTTCTTTTTCATTCAAAGAGCACGGGCACAGTTTGCAGCATTTTATGACAATATGGTTCACGATCATCTGTAATTAGGCTTCCAAATTTTATTCTTCGGACAATCTGAGTTGCAAACTCAACACTCAATCTCAACCGCACCTTCTAAATGCAGAGGGAATCCAAATGCGATTGTGCTAGAGAGTAGCTTAATCCTAAGAAGGAGTAGGGTCATCAAATCGGATTGTCAGAAGAATAAAACTTGGTTGCTAACACATGAGATGATCGTAACCCATAGTGTCACAGAAAGATGGAAAATTGAAGAAGAATGAAGAAGAAGAAAAATTAGAATATGAATGAAGAAGAAGAAGGAAAAAGAAGACGAAAGAAGAAGAATGTAGAAAAAAAAGAAAAAAGAACATGATGAAAGAAGAAGTGGAAGAAGAATAAAGAAGAAGAAGAGGAAGTGCGCCCGCACACTTTAGAAGTGCGCCCGTGCCCCTCAGAAGTGCGCCCGTGCACTTCAAAAGTGCGCCCGCGCCGTTCTAAATCTTTTTTTTTTGTGGTAAATTTCTTCTGTTCCTCTTCTTTCTTTTTCGTTCTTCTTCTACTTTTTCTTCTTCTTTGTTTTTCATTCGTCTTCTTTCAACTACTTTCTTCATCTTCTTCTATTTCTTCATCATTATTTTTCTTTGTTCTTTATGCTTCTTCTACATTCTTCTTCTTCATTCTTCTTCTTCTATGTTCTTCTTTCTCATTCTTTTCTTCATTCTTATTCTTCATTCTTCTTCTCGGTTCCTCATTCTTCATCTACATTCTTCTTCTTCATTTTTCTTCTTGTTCTTCTATGTTCTTCTTTCTTCTTTCTCGTCGTTTTCTCTATTCTTCTTCATCTTCTTCTTTTTCATTTTCTTCTTCAACTTCGTTCATCTTCTTCTACTTATTCTTCTTCTTTTTCATCCTTTTTCTTCGCCATTTTTCAATCTTCATCTCCTTTTTCTTCATCTTCAATCTTCTTCTTTCTTTTTCTTCTTCGTTCTTCTTCTTCTTCTTCTTCATTCATCTTCTTTTTCTTCCTTATCTTCTGCTTTATCTTTTTTCTTCATTATTTTTCTTCTTTCTCTTCAACTGTCCTTTTCATTCTTCTTCTTTCTTCTTCTTCATTCTTCATGTTTCGTCCTCTTCTTCTAATTCTTCATTTTCCTCCTTCTACATTATTCTTCTTTATTTTCTTTTTCATTCAAAGAGCACGGGCACAGTTTGCACCATTTTATGACAATATGGTTCACGATCATCTACAATTAGGCATCCAAATTTTATTCTTCTGACAATCTGAGTTGCAAACCCAACACTCAATCTCAACTGCACCTTCTAAATGCAGAGGGAATCCAAATGCGATTGCGCTAGAGAGTAGCTTAATCCTAAGAAGGAGTTGGGTCTTCAAATCGGATTGTCAGAAGAACAAAACTTGGATGCTAACCCATGAGATGATCGTAACCCATAGTGTCACATAAAGGTGGAAAACAGAAGAAGAATGAAGAAGAAGAAAAATAAGAAGATGAATGAGAAGAAGAAAGAAGAAGAATGAAGTCGAAGAATGAAGAAGAAGAAGGAAAAAGAAGATAGAAGAAGAAGAATGAAGAAGAAAAAGAAAAAAGGACATGATGAAAGAAGAAGTGGAAGAAGAATAAAGAAGAAGAAGAGGAAGTGCGCTAGCGCACTTTAGAAGTGCGCCTGCGCCCTTCAGATGTGTGCCAGTGCACTTCAGAAGTGCGCCAGCGCCCTTCTACATCTTTTTTTCCTTTTTTATTTTTTTATTTTTTCTTTTTGTGGTAAATTTCTTCTGATTCTTCTTCTTTCATTTTCGTTCTTCTTCTACTTTTTCTTCTTCTTTATTTTTCGTTCTTCTTCTTTCAACTACTTTCTTCATCTTCTTCTTTTTCTACATCGTTCTTTTTCTTTGTTCTTCAAGCTTCTTCTACGTTCTTCTTCTTCATTCTACTTCTTCTATGTTCTTCTTTCTCATTCTTTTCTTCATTATTTTTCTTCATTCTTCATTCTTCTTCTCTGTTCCTCATTCTTCTTCTACATTCTTCTTCTTCATTCTTCTTCTTCTTCTTCTTCTTCTTCTTCTTCTTCTTCTTCTTCTTCTTCTTCTTCTTCTTCTTCTTCTTCTTCTTCTTCTTCTATGTTCATCTTTCTTCTTTCTCGTTGTTTTCTTCATTCCTCTTCATCTTCTTCTTCTTCATTCGTCTTCTTCTGCTTCATTCACCTTCTTCTACTTATTCCTCTTCTTTTTCTTCTTTTTTCTTCTCCATTTTTCGATATTCATCTTCTTTTTCTTCTTCTTCATTCTTCTTCTTTCTTTTTCTTCTTCGTTCTTCTTCTTCTTCTTCCTCATTCTTCTTCTTTTTCTTCCTTTTCTTCTGCTTCATCTTTATTCTTCATTATTTTTCTTCTTTCTCTTCCTCTTTCTTCTTCATTCTTCTTCTTTCTTCTTCTTTATTCTACTTGTTTCGTCCTCTTCTTCTTATTCTTCTTTTTCCTCCTACATTATTCTTCTTCGATTCCTTTTTCATTCAAAGAGCACGGGCACAGTTTGCACCATTTTATGACAATATGTTCTTCTATGTTCTTTTTTCTTCTTTCTCGTCGTTTTCTCCGTTCTTCTTCATCTTCTTCTTCTTCATTTTCTTCTTCTTCATTCTTCTTCTTTCTTTTTCTTCTTCGTTCTTCTTCTTCTTCTTCCTCATTCTTCTTCTTTTTCTTCCTTTTCTTCTGCTTCATCTTTTTTCTTCATTATTTTTCTTCTTTCTCTTCCTCTTTCTTCTTCATTCTTCTTCTTTCTTCTTCTTCATTCTACTTGTTTCGTCCTCTTCTTCTTATTCTTCTTTTTCCTCCTACATTATTCTTCTTCGATTCCTTTTTCATTCAAAGAGCACGGGCACAATTTGCACCATTTTATGACAATATGTTCTTCTGTGTTCTTTTTTCTTCATTCTCGTCGTTTTCTCCATTCTTCTTCATCTTCATCTTCTTCATTTTCTTCTTCTACTTAATTCCTCTTCTTCTACTTATTCTTCTTCTTTTTCTTCTTTTTTTTTTCACCATTTTTCAATCTTCATCTTCTTTTTCTTCATCTTCATTCTTCTTTTTTCTTTTTCTTCTTCGTTCATCTTCTTCTTCTTCCTCATTCTTCTTTTTTTTCTTCCTTTTCTTCTGCTTCATCTTCATTCTTCATTATTTTTCTTCTTTCTCTTCCTCTTTCTTCTTCATTCTTCTTCTTTCTTCTTCTTTATTCTACTTGTTTCGTCCTCTTCTTCTTATTCTTCTTTTTCCTCCTACATTATTCTTCTTCGATTCCTTTTTCATTCAAAGAGCACGGGCACAGTTTGCACCATTTTATGACAATATGTTCTTCTATGTTCTTTTTTCTTCTTTTTCGTCGTTTTCTCCGTTCTTATTCATCTTCTTCTTCTTCATTTTCTTCTTCTTTTTTTGGGTAAGTAGTTAATTTTATTAAAAAACCCAAAGGAAAGATACAATAACCAGCCTAACAGGCCCAGACAGCAACTACAAGAAAAAAACACTGCCTACTACAAGAATAGACATCTAAATGGTCCAACTAGACAGACCGAAACAATAGGAAAGAAGGGATCCAATCTGAATGGACGATGGACATCCTAATGCACATCTATACACCAACTTGCAGCAATGAACTCCTCTTCCTGATTTGAAGGCTTTAAGAAGGACGAGGAAAGGATTTTATCCTCAACCTCCCTCATAATCATCTTGGTTACCACTTCCTTTGATCTTGTATGTCTAGAAAAAATCCTTGAATTCCGCTCCTTCCATAAGTGATAGATCATGCTGTTAAAAACAATCTTTGGGATGACCGACACACTGTTGCTCTTTGGTTTGATGGAGGCCAGCTTTTCAGCTTCATTAATACAAGAAGAAGGACGCAAACATCTCCTCCTACACTTTGAGATGCAATTTATCCATATAAATTTGGAATACTCACAATCAAAGAAGAGGTGCCTTATACAATCTCTACCAATCTCACATAAGCAGCACAAGCTAGGGATTGAGATATTCCGAATCTGGAGCTGATCTGCAGTGGGAAGGGCATCCAGACACGCCCGCCAAGAGACAAAAGAATGCTTTGGAATATTTGAGGGGTACCAAATGGCCCTTTGCCAATTCATTGTAGGACCATGCACCCGCACAGCCCTCCATCCCTCTTTTATGGAGAAAACATCTCGAATCCCATTTTCCTTCACCCAATAAACTCGATCCGTAGTATTAGATGGCTGCCAAATAAGATTCTCAAGATCATTCCATATGCTTCTAATGCTTGGGAACATCATTATGAGGGCAAGACTTCCAGTTCAGCCCCTCCCAGAAGTCCCTCACCATGGCCCTTTTATTCTCTCCATATATAATATTAGAGGCATCCGAAATTCTATTCCAAAGGGCTTCCCCATTCAACCAAGGATCGAGCCAAAAGTAAAAAGACTCTCCTGATCCGATATGATACTCCACCTTTGTCTTTAGCACATCTCTATGACGAAGAAGATTCCTCCATATCCAAGACAGATTCTTAGAATTCTTTACTGTCCATATTGAGTCTTTCTTTAGAAAAGCTTTCCTTACCCATTGAACCCATAAGGAATCTTTGTTTGTTATAATATTCCACATCTGTTTCATAGCTCCTGCTTTGCACATGTCTTGGACTCTTCTAATGCCCAAACCTCCTTCTTCTCTTGGGAGACAAATTTTAGCCCAGCTAATGTGATGAATCTTCCTCTTCATATCCGGACCTGACCAAAGAAAATTTCTGAATAGGGACTCAATGGCCATGCTTGTCTTCTTGGGGATCCCAAAAACTCCAGCCCAATAGAAATAACAACCTTGCAGCACCGAAGAGATAAGTTGAGTCCTCCCTGCATAAGAAAGAAATTTGAATTTCCATCCCTCAATTTTGTTCCTAATCCTTTGGATTATGGGATCACAATCTTTGCTTGCCAGGCTTGTTGTACCCAAAGGAATTCCCAGATAAGATATAGGAAATTCACCTTCTTTGAAACCACTCTGGGCAATAATCTCATTCTTGACTGCACTGTGAACACCTCCAACAAGAATAACCGATTTCATAAAGTTGATGCTAAGGCCGGAGACTTTCATAAACTGATTCAAAACCTGGATAACTCCAGAGATGGATTCTTGATTTGCTTTCACAAATATCATAAGATCATCTGCAAATAAGAGGTGGCTAATTGATAAAATTTTGCATCTTCTAGGAATGCAGAAAACTCTTCTCCTATAAGCCTCATCCAACATACCCGATAATGGCTCCATTGCCAAAGTGAATAAATAAGGAGAAATAGGATCACCTTGACGTATTCCCCTTTGCCCTTTGAAATAACCAGCCGGGCTTCCATTCACTAGAACAGAAAACATAGGAGTATGAATGCAAGCACTAAACCATTTTATAACCAACACAGGGAATCCCATCTTACGAAGAACTTCGAGAAGATAATTCCTATCCAGAGTATCATAGGCTTTGTGAAGGTCCACCTTTAGAACAGCAGTAGGGGGGCAAGAAGATCTTCCCATACCTCTAACAATTTCATGACATAAAAGAATGTTATCTGATATGCATCTATCCTTGATGAATGCAGATTGATTAGGAGCCACCAAAGGTTGAATGATCATCTGCAATCTATTAGCCAAAATCTTTGCTATGAATTTATACAGAACATTGCAGAGGGCAATGGGTCTGAAGTCAGCAAAAGATTGAGGGCGATCAGATTTAGGAATCAAGCAAAGGAAAGTATTACTCGCATCTCTGGGCATATAGGGGTTAGCAAAGAACCATTTAATAGCAAAAATTACCTCCTTCCCGACAATACTCCAGGAATGCTTGTAGAAAGTGGCATTGAAACCATCAGGGCCAGGAGCTTTGTTACCATCAAAGGAGAATACAGTCTTTTTGATTTCATCATCCAAAACCGGCTGCAACATCATTTCCTGCTGGTTAACTGATAAGGTGATATTTACTCTAAGGTTCTGAAATGCTGGTTCCTCGAAGGGCCCATCCCTAGAGGAGGAAAAAAGGGTTCTGAAGTACTCTTCTGCCTCCTTCTTAATCAGACTAGGGTCTTCAAGTCTCACTCCTTCAGAATCGGAGATGCTATCATATGAGTTGTTGTAGTGATGGCATTTCAAACTTTGATGAAAAAATTTATTGTTCTTATCTCCAAGGGCAAGCCACTTAATTCTCGATTTTTGACGAAGGAATTTTTCTTCACTATCAAGAGCTCTTGTAAGGGCCAATCTCTTTTCTTTCTCTACAGCTGCCAAATTACTACCAGTTTGATTAGAAGCCATACGACATTGGATAGCTGCCAGCTCCTTCTCCGCATTAAGAACAGCATCATGGAAGTTTCCAACATACTTTGTATTCCACTCTTTAAGAGCATTCTTGACATTTTTCAATCTAGCAGCCACTGCAGATAAAAGAGATACAAAAGTCCCAATAGGCTCGGCCCAAGTCCTTTCAACCAAAGGAAGAAAATCAGGTCTGTCCACCCAGGCATCAATGAATTTAAATGGCTTAGCTCCGAAGTTCTTTCCTTTCCGAAGCTGAACCAGAATGGGAGAGTGATCAGATATGTAGGGATCAAGGAAGCTAGCTTCAGAATTTTGAAATTGATCAATCCATTCAAGGTTAACAAGGGCCCGATCAAGCTTGCAACATATTCTATTAGGTCCCACTTGGTTATTATTCCAAGTGAAAGAGTGACCAGACCATTTCAAATCATAGAGGTTACAGTTGTACAGACACTCGTTGAATGCTGATGTTTGATTGACATTAATTCCATTCCCACCACTTTTCTCTTCACTGCTTCTAACAACATTGAAATCTCCCACCACTATCCATGGCATAGATACTGAACTACCATAGTTTTCAAGGCTTTGCCATAAGGTAGCTCTGATGTTAGGATCATTAGAACCATAAACAGCAGCAAGCATAAACTGTAAGTCAGAATGGACCAAACTCACCTTACAGTATATCACTTGATTTTCAGCTCGAATTCTTTCCACTTTAAAAATAGAATGATTCCACCACACTATGATCCGAGGGGGAATCGAGTCTAGATCATCAAACAGACAATCCCAACCCTGCATAATAGAGGATAGGGAAAACTTGATGTTTCCTTTATTCAGTTCGCCTCAGATAGGCAGCACAGCTCGGCTTTAACTTTTTTCACAACTCTTTTTACTGCCTTCTTCTTCGCAGCACTATTCAGCCCTCTTATATTCCATGCTAGCAAATTTATCATGGAGAAGTTATTTTAGTGTCTCTCCAGATTCATACTCTCCTTCCATGATGATCCTAAGGATATTTCTTTCCTAAGATCACCATGATGGTTTTCAACCACATCATCTTCTCCACTTCGGCAATGCTCTTCATCACCCAAGAATTCATCCTCTGTTAAATTTTGATTATCTATGAGGTAATTCTCACTATTTTCCAGCTCCTCTCCATTCATATTCGGCTCAACCACATGATCATTCAACACCATACCAGATCTGCCCCTCTTCAGATCATCTCCCAACATCAGATAGGATCCCCCCAAACTCTCCCCCCTATTTATGTCTTGGTTTTTTTTGTGGTTTTCTTTTTTTTTTATTTAACATTTAAAATAATTAAATCCTTTCACATATACTAATCAAATTAATTTCAATTCAATTTAAATTTAAAAAAAAAAAAATTTTTTAAAAGAAAAAAAAAAAAATAAAAAAAAAAAAAAAATTAATTTTAAAATTTAATTTTAAAATTTTTTTCCTATTTTTAAAATATAAAATTTTTTTTTTTTTTTTCATTGACGGGGGGGACAAACATCCCTTCCCATAATTTTTTCTTTATTATTAAAAAATAAAAATTAAAAAAATATAAATTTATTTTTATTTTTTTTTTTTTCTCCTTTTTCATTTTTTTTAATTTTTTTTCCCTTTTTTTTTTTTTTTTTTTAAAAAAAAAATAAAAAAAATATTATTAATTTATTTAAAACTTTTTTTAATTTTTTAATTTATAATCTTTTTTTCTCTTTTTTTTTATTTCTTTATTATTTATTATTTTTTTTTCTTTTTTTTTTTTTAAAAAATATTTATATAAAAAAAAAAATACTTATTATAAAAAAATTATTAAATACTTTTTTTTTATTTTATAAATTTTTGGTTTTATAAAAAAAAAAAAAAAAAAAAATTCATAATGTCCATATCTCGTCCTGAATGTTGTCTTGGGAATATCACCGTCCTTAATCTTCAACTGATGGTATCCTGACCGAAGATCGATCTTGGAGAACACCTTGGCACCTTCCAACTGATCGAACAAGTCATCGATCCGAGGTAATGGGTACCGATTTTTGATTGTTAGCTTATTCAATTCCCGATAGTCTATACACAGTCGAACACTACCGTCCTTCTTCTTTACGAATAATGCTGGCGCTCCCCATGGTGATATGCTAGGTCTGATGTAACCCTTTTTCAGTAGTTCTTGTAACTATACTTTTAATTCCTTCAGTTCAGTAGGAGCCATTCGATAGGGTGCTTTAGATACTGGTGCGGCTCCGGGTATCAGATCTATAACAAACTCTATAGCTTGGTCGGGTGGTAGTCCTGGTAGTTCTTTAGGAAATACATCTAGAAAGTCACGCACCACATCAATATCCTCCATTCATGGTGCTTCCTTGGTGAGGTCGACCACTGATACTAGATACCCAACTCCTCCTTTCTCGAGGCATTTCCTAGCCTTTAATGTAGAGAGGATGAGTTTTCGTTTATGGGAAAGTTTGGTTCCTGCAAAACTAAACTCTTCTCCTTCTTTGTCTTTAAATGTTAGCTTCTTTTCTGCACATAATAGGTTTGCAGAATGTCGAGCTAACCAGTCCATTCCCAAGATGACGTCAAATTCTGCCATCTCAAGTTGAATCAAGGTTGCATCCAAAGTCTTTTCATCAATAAGAACTGGACATGGCCTGTAACCTTTTTCTAATGTCACTTCTAATCCCATAGGCGATCGTACAAGCAGTTTGTAGTCTAAAGATTTGAGGGGTAGATTTAGCTTCTTTCCAAATGACATAGATATAAAAGAATGAGTAGCTCCAGAATCAAAGAGCACTCTGGCGGGAATGCCATTAATAGGTACGATACTTTTGATTTATTTTAATTTAGTCTACATGCTCATACAATGTAACACAATTTAAAAGGTTTGGGTCTTACCTATGACCACATCAGGCGATGCGGCAGCATCCTCGGATGTAACAGCATAAACTTTTCCTTGTTGTAGCTGCTTTCTAGGATTAGGGCACTCCCTTGAAATATGTCCCACTTGATTGTAGTTAAAACACCTTACTCCTTCACTATTTTGCTTTGGTTGCGATGGGGCTGCTGAAGTAGTCTTGGCTGCAGCATTGAAGCCTTGAGTATGGAAGGGTTTGAATGTCTTGGTGTTCCCTCCATTATAAGAATTCCCATTAGGCCTTTTGATACCCCTATTTTGAGTAAAATAGCTCTCTTTCTGGCTCGACTCTATCACTCGAGCAATTTGTACAGCTTTATTGTAGACTTTCTTCTAAAGTCCCTGAACATGTTCACGAATACTTCCCCTAAGTCCCGTGACAGACCTTTGGGTCTTCGTATCTTCCTCTTGCATACTGACGGGTGCAAAGAAGAACAGCTCCTCATAACGCTGTTGATATGCATCGACAGTCATCTGTCCCTGATATAAACTCAGGAACTCTCTTTCCATAGCATCTCTAAAACTCTTGGGGAAGTACTTCTCAAAGAATGCTTCTTTATATATAGCCCAGGTCAATTAGGCGTGCTTTGTTAACAGATAAGTCCGTGTGGACTTCCACCAGTGGTGTGCATAGCCTTTCAGCATGAATGTTGCACACAATACTTTCTCCTCCTCATTAACTGTTGTCATCATGAAATTTTTCTCCATTTTGTCGATCCAGTGTGCTGGCCACAAAGGATCTACTGGCTTACCATTATATTCTTTGGGCTTCATCTTCAGAAAATGCTCGATCAGTCGGGAGTGGTCCAACTGATACGGAGCATAGGGCCCATACATAGGTTGTTGATACTGGTAACTACCTTGAGCTACCTCGGGATTCTATACTTGGGCCTACATGACTGGTGTTTGAGGTGCGTGGGGTACCGTGTTACTTCCCCCTGGTATCGTGCTGGCCTGCCCTGCTGGCATAGGTGTTGTATGGACAGCTGGAAAAGTCATCCCTATAGCAGCTTGCATATTGACTTGAACCTGTTGTATTTGTTGTAGCTGTTGTGCTAAGTTCATTACGGTTGTGGCCAAATCCGTTGGTGGGGCTGGCAAGTTTGTAGAATTTGCCTGACCACTTGCTACTAGTGATGCCGTATTCAGATTTTCCTGTGCTTCAGGATTTATATGGCTGTCTTCCTCCACAGGTGGTGGTGGTGGAATTGGGTTACGGCTTTGTCTGGTCACTCTTTGCCCAGCCATTTCTTGTTCTGGTGGTGGTAATGTCTGGAAACAATCATAGCATATGTGAGGCAATCAATATAAGTTGTTCTCAATTCAAAAATCCAACTAATCAATATAAATTTCAAATTTTTTAGATCTTTCTGACAAAATATTGTATTTTCCATCGTAGGGTCGATGGTAGGGTCGGTCCTTATGCGTTCCTAGGGTATGCGACCCTGAGAATCATTGTCAGCTTAACAAGAGCCTAGGGTCGATGGTAGGGTCGGTATATGTCTGACCCTAGGTCCGACCCCTAGTTCTCTGTCAGATCACCAAGAGCCTAGGGTCGATGGTAGGGTCGGTAGTTGTCCGACCCGAGGTCCGACCCCTAGTTCTCTGTCAGATCACCGAGAGGCTAGAGTCGATGGTAGGGTCTGACATAGGGTCGCATGTTTTGGTCGAATTCTACGACCCTACGACCCAGAATCAGGTTTTTAAACCCGATTTTGGATTCATTTCCCATTCTTTCTCCTTTCTTCCAACTCAATCCATTTCTCTGAGTTGCTACAGTATTGACCCCTACCTGTTTAGTGATCATATCATCCGTTCGTGACTCCCACTCCTTCTCTTCAGGTATGCTCTCTTATTGTTTCACATTTTTAAAGCTTTCTAACTAGGTTTTTTTCCATTTACATCATTTTCTTCAAATTAAACATTTTCTAACCGTAAAAATTTTATTTTTATTGGGGGTTTTTGCTATTGGTCACCCAATGGACGAAAGCCCTAAAAAATATTCGAGTTTCTTCGGTTGGTTATCGAGAAACTTGAAATTTTCCATTTTTGACCTAATTTTTGAGATTTTTTGGATTTATTGAAATTTCTTCAAATTTGATCTATCAAAATTAAATTTCCAACTATATGAGCCTTGCAAGATGGTTTAGAACCTATGTAAGTCCTCTTGCCCAAGTGTATGGGTGAAAAGTGAGGCTTTTGACCAATTTATGCCGTTATAATGCCAAAAATTTTGGATTTTTCATCTTTACTGATCTATTATCTGTTTTTCTTTGTTTTGGCAGATAATATGGCTCATAACAAAGTGCCTAGAGCTCATGACCCAGTTCGTTTCTGCTCCAACGAGGCTGAAGCTCAGTATGCTCGCTATGAGCATAAGATGGTAGAGGGGGGTCGCTGTGTGGACATGGCTAGTCTAGCCTTGTTCAACGTAGAGGGGGCATTTGGTGACATCAGTTGGTTCCCTGTGATCACCTATGACGTGTGTACCCATCCATATTTGGTGAGACTGTTCTATTACAATCTCCAGGTAGTAGGGGATTGCAATGACACAGAAAGGGGTAGGGAGCTCAGGATCACGAGCTACGTCAATGGGGTAGATGTTTCCTCTGACTGCCAACAGTTGGCTGATCTTCTGGGCATATCAAATGACGGCCCTTTGGTGTACAGTGCTCCCATGGAGCCCCAGTTCCTTTCCTTGGAGACACGTGCTGAGATTGACAGTCAGTTTATCATAAATGATCACTGGGGGGATGAAAGAAATCAACCTACGTCCAGAGCCTCGAGTGTACTGCAAGATCATCCAGCACAACCTGATACCCCAGAGTGGACACTATGAGAGGATCTCCCAGTTGACTCAGTACGTCCTCTACTGCATCTGCACTAGGCAGCCTGTCTGCCTACCTTACATTATCCTGAGGACGATGATCCGTGCTACGTTGCCTGGTCAGATAGGCAACCTGCCCTACGGACGTCTGATCACTACTCTACTCACCCACCTAGGTGTTTATTTAGTGGATAAGAGGATTCAGGAGAAGACCTTCTCATCGGTTCTGGACTGAGAGGCCATCTGTAGGATGGGCATGCGGGATGCCCAGATCAGTGATGATGAGAGGAACGCTCTGGTGCGTCCTTGTACTCAGGTAGAGATAACAGACACTGAGGCGGCAACAACAGTAGTAGCCAGAGCAGGGGTCCATGGGGGTGATTCTGAGGATGAGGATCGCATGTATATGGATGTAGACGCTATACCTCCTCCATCACCTCCACATTCTACTGGAGCTGGCCATCTCGGGCTCCTTCACACATGGCTGGTCCTTCACACCCACCATCTGATGATATGATGGGATTATTGTGTGAGATTAGAGAGGCTCAGCGCGTGAAGGACTTGAGAGCGGGAGAGCTTCTAGATGCTCAGTGCACAACAGATAAGAAAGTGGGCGAGCTCCTAGATGCTCAGTGTGCATCTGATCAGCAGATGGCTGAGTTGACAGCTAGTCTCCAGACGACCCAGACTCAGGTAGCCTGGTTGACTAGAGTGTATGCTGAGGATTATGACAGAGATCGCAAGGCACCTCCTCTTCCATCACCTCCAGCTCCATGATGTCTATTTTCTTTTTATCCTTCTTTGTACTACAGAGCAATTGTCTGGATTGTGGACTGTACTCTGCTTTGGATATGTATATACGTGCTTTTTATTTGATGTATATAAAACTTGTTTCTCCTTTTTATATATGTATTATTCTCTTTCTTAATTTTGTCTCAAACAACACAGGTGCTTACAGTGTGTTCTTATTAAAGCTTTTAAATTTTATCCTAACTCAGTTCACGAACTTTGTCAAAATATACTAGTTTAATAGATAGGGCCTGAGAGCACTGATACCAAGTTGTAACACCTCAATTCTGCACTATTCAGAATGATGTGATGAACCGCTAATAAACCAACTGTTCAATCAGGATCTCAAATAGGCTGTGTCCGTTTGCTTAAACCATACACATCCACAACACTAATCAGAGTAATTACACAATAGCGGAAGTCTTAAATATTAAATGAATTGAGAATCGAAATGTGATAAAATAAATAATTTAACCAATTATTTCCAAAAGGACAAAGACATAAACTTAAATAATTAATTCAAATACATTGTCTGTATAATCCAAATATAAGCCTAAATAAAAATACTGGAGTTGTACTCGCATGTCGAATCATGCGACTCCATCATCACTTCAGCATCCATCGCCGTAGCTTGCCCGTATACAGGAGCATTTATATAATCTTCAACCATGGTACCTACATCATCAACTAAAATATTCAACATCGAAAAGGGTGAGCACACATCACGGCTCAGTGAGAAAACAAAACAATGCAACAAACATATGCATGCATTCAATTCATATCTGTGGTCTGGTTTATAAGTTTGCAATATGCAATAGAATGGTTCGGAGGCTGCCTCACCTCTATACACGAGTGTGTGAAGCCACCCAATGAATATCGGCATTGTCGTCCCACATGCACCAACCAAGGAAACAGTGTACCCAATGAATATCGGCATTGTTGTACCACATGCACCCATACCAACACGTAAGCCCCTATTGGCGAGGGCTTGCAAACTGGACTCGCAACTAACCAATCCTAATGTCAAACAGTGTATCCAAGGCCTCACCCCAGCATCCCTCAATAAGTCCATAGAGATAGAGCTGAGGCCCCCGGCAGAGTCAGAGACTACACGGTCCGAGACCACCTCCCCTGATGCCCTATGACGTAATAGCTCTGCTAAGGTAATGACGATACGACGATGTTAGTGGACAAGAGTTGAGTAGAGATAGTGCTAGAGTCTGGTGACCAGGAAAAACCACAGTGTTACGTCCTCCCCCTTATGCCCTACTCGCATCAAGTACTCTAACCACACACAAACATTCACATGCCTATTCCTAGCTTCATCATCATCATCATGTTATAAATAAACAAAATTAAATATGCATGAACAGTAATAGTAGAAATATTGGATGACATGTTAAATGCACAATACACGCATACACGCATAGAATCAATCAATCGTGGTATCGAACTCAATAAGCAAAAATAGCTTTTTATTATCCAATTAGTTTAGGTCTTGTTCCCTCACCTTTGATTGAGTGTAGATCCTCGTTTAAGCTTTAAGAATCACTTTTAAATCACTAGGAAGACTTAACAAGTTGATAAATTTTAATTAGAATTAATTCCAATAAATTTAGACTAGCTGAAATCATAGGGTCGCAGGTAGGGTAGCACCTAAGGTCGGTTACCCAATCGACCCTAGGGTGTAGGGTCAGACATGGGGTCATGTGCGACCACACCCTCCATAGGACTTTCCGAGGGCATGTGATCGATCCTGTGGTCTCGTAGGTTTATTCTAAGATTTTTCTATGGCTCATAACTATGATTTTTACACACTTTCCATTGCCTATGATGATTACTTTCATGGATTCCTTTGAAACTCATCCATGGATAGATGATTTGGGTTTCTCCTAATCCTAACTTCTTCATATTCCATTCTAGGCTCTTAATTTATTAAGGGAGTTAGACTCATACCTGAAGTTGGCTGAGATTTAGAGGTTTCTCTGAAGTTCCTCCTCTTCCTTAGTCTTTTCTTTAATTTTCTTTCTCTTCTTGTCTTCCTTCTCTTTTTCTTTCTCTCACTTTTAATTAGGGTTCCAAAAAGAGTGAAAGAGGCTAAGGGACGTCCTATTTGTTGAAACCCTGTCCAGACAGTGTAGTGAGAGTTGTCATTGTTGGCAATCTTAGCAGAGAGTGATATGGAGGAGAGAGAGTGTTTGTAGGACTTGCCAGTCAAGACTGGGTGACTGGGTTGATGCAGCAGTCGAAGAGAATGTAGTCCAGCTGATGAGAAAGACCAGAAGAAGTGAGAGAAAGAAGAGAGAGAAAATAAGGAGAGAGAAAGAAGAGAGAGAGTGGGTGGGGACCAGGTGGGTCCCACCTTGGGTGGCAGGCCAGCATGGCAGCCAGCCCAGGCCAGCTGGGCCGATGCCCGTGGCACCAGGCCAGCAGGCCATGTAAGCCAGCAGGTGCCACGCAGCAGCACCCGCAAGCCCATGCGCACAACACAGCAGGTGCCACGCAGTAGCACCTACAAGCCCATGCACACAGCATAGCAGGTGCCAGGCAGTAGCACCCGTAAGCCCATGTGCACAGCACAACAGGTGCCACGTAGCAGCACCCGCAAGCCCATGCGCACAGCACAGCAGGTGCCACGCAACAGCACCCACAAGCCGTGCCATGCCGCAAGCCAAGCTCGACAGCAAGCAGCACAGCAAGCAGCACCGCATGACACAATGCCGCGTGTGCGCCGCATGCCGTCGCAAGGCATTTGGCATGCGCATCAGATGCTCGATGAAATGCCGCAATGAAGATTCTAATCTGAAGGCTTCAAGTGGCGCCGAGTTTCACTGACGAGATTTGATCGATCCAACGAACTAAATCAGAAGATCTCTTCTCCGCCATCAAAAGTCGATAGCGGCGTACGGTACGTCAGAGGCGGCAATGATTATGTGCGTCGTGGCACATAGAATCAAGGTAGAAGATTCCATTTGGAATGTTATGATTCGCCGAACTTCTTTTGGGCATATCTCAGTCGTCCGATCTCGGATTGAGGCCTATAATATGTCAAACTGAAGGAATTTCAAATCAAAAGCTCTTGGGAGAGGTTTGAGCTTGAGCAGAAAGCCAAAAATGGCGATTTCAAAGAAAACCTTCCATTAAAGCTTCTAGGAGAGAGATAGTGACTCCTATTGCCTGTGTGAGGCCATAAAAGCTTCGTTGAAGCTTGAGTAGAGTGCTTGGACCAGCTGTGAGCATCCAATGGAGTCATGGTGGTGAAGAATGACCTGTGCATCCCGAAAGGAGGCCGAGATGCTAGCACAGAGAGCCTTACATCAGTAGTGAGCAAGACCGGGAGGTAATCTAGCACACAAATTCTATTTTCTGTATCAATGCCATATGGGAAGGGTTTGTAATGAATATTAGATATATATTGTGTAACCTGTCAAGTGGGGTGCTTGACCTGAGTTGGGGTTGGTGCCTAGGACACAGTTGTAGCTGTGAATGCAGTTGTTGTTGTAGCATCGGGGTTGTAGGTTCAACCATAGCATTATTGTTGTGTATTGGGTATATACGAAACCCTGGTTAGGGTATTGCCTCGTGGAGTAGCCATCACAGTGTGTGATTGGTGAACCACGTTATATCGTGTGTCTGGGTGTACGCACTTGGCAGGCCAAGCCCCTGGTATGGATACCTGTGGGTGTGTGGTTGGTGTGTGCATGAAATGTGTTTGACAAATTAACTGTGAGAAAATCTCAAGTAGTTAGCTCAAGGCAGCACAACACAAAGTGATCAACAGCTCTTGGCAGCATTGTCCATAGCAGCAGGCCAAATCATTATAGTGGAAAGGATTTTTAGTGGTCACTGATTCACCCCCCATCTCAGTGTCATCCTGGGAATAACAATTGGTATCAGAGCTGAGTTCCCTAGGGAGGAAGACTAACAGCTTCGGGTATAGAAAAAAGTGAGAGGCAGTAGAAATGGCACCAGTGAAGACCACCACAAGAATGGATGGATTCCTATATTTGATGGGTCAAAATACAGTGTGTGAAAAGTGAGAATGGAAGCATATTTTATAGCTCAAGGCTATGGAGTATGGTTAGCAGTGAAGAACGGGTATAAGAACACCCCAGAAGACATCACTGATATAGTGGAGATGAAGAAGAGAGAAAATGAAGCCAAGGCAGTCATAGCCCTTCCAGCTTCACTTGTGAGCAATGAGCTCACTAGAGTTATCAGCTGTCCTACATCCAAAGAAATCTGGGACAAGCTAAAGAGTGTACATGAAGGAGATAGCAAAATCAAATAGGCAAAATTACAAATCCTTAGATCACAGTTTGAGAGTCTGAGGATGACTGGGGGAAAAACCATTGAGGTCTTTCTCAACAGAGTAAATGGAGCCACCAACGCAATCAGAGCACTGGGGGAAGAGCTGAAGGAAGTTCATGTTGTCAAGAAGGTATTGAAAACCCTGCCCAAGCTGTATAATGCAAAAGTGTCTGCACTTGAAGAAATTACCACCTTGGACAGTTTAACCATTGATGAGCTACATGGCATCCTGACCACTTATGAGATGACAATTATAGAACCTGTGCCAGTGGAAAAAGAAGCTCCTTTTGAAGCTATAAAGAAGTTAAAAATTAAAGAACCAGCAGAGAAGTCAAGATTAGAAGACAACAGTGATTCTGATGACTCAGTTGATGAGCTTACAGCTTATCTAACCAGAAAATTGAAGAAAAGGAGTGACAAGTATAAAGGCAAGTCAACCATGAGATGTTTCAACTATGGAGGCTTAGGACACTTTGCCTCTATGTGACAGAAAAAGGGTAGAGTGTATGATTCTGATGAAGAAGAGCCTAAAGGAAGCCAAGAAAAGAAAGGAAAGAAGAAATTCATCCCAAGAAAGAGAAGTTATCTGTCAAAGCATGATAACCTCTTTGATGAGTCTGAAGAAGAAAATGATGATGATATTTTCTTTATGGCAAGACTTGAAGAGACTCCTACAGGGAGTGAAACAACAAAAAGGAAAGGTTATAATGTTATGAAAAGAATTGAAGATGATGACAATCTAAATCTTGAAGCAGAGTTGCTTTTTGCACTTACAGAGCTCAAGTGAGAAAAAAGAAGAACAAAAACTTAAATGATCAACTCAACCAAGCAAATGACATAAATGCTGAAATTATGGAAACACTCAGGAAAGCAAAAATAATTGCTGATGAGCTTGACAGTGATCTTACACTAAAAACTTCTGAGTGTAAGAAGCTTGAGGAAGTAATTGTAAGACTTGAGGCAGATTTGGCCAAGTCTACAAACAAGAAAAGTTATGCTAAGGCTACTACAATAGTCCCTCATGTAACCATTCTAATGTCAAAAGATAAGAATGGCAGGTTATAGGAAGATGAAAACTGTAGTAGTACTGAAGAAGAATACAAGGATGAAGACAATGTCCTTGATGAGATTCTAAGTTACCAGAGATCTTCTCACATTAAATCTGGACTTGGATACACTGAGCAGCTATCTGAGAAGATAAAAGAAAAAGGGTCCACAGATAATGCCATTGTGTTTGTAAAAGAAAAGCAAAAGGAATCGCTGGCAGTGAAAGCATAAAAAGGCAAGAATGATGAAGAGAGATTCGAGATAGTTAGACAAGGCAAACAGAGAAATCAAAGTTAGTTTCAGAGGAATGATCAGGATCAGAGAAACAGGTTCAGAGGATACTGCTATGGCTGCAATGCCTATGGGCATAAAGTGGCGGAGTGTAGAAAACAAGAAAGACCTCCAGTGTTTATTGACAAAAATAGATTTTCTCATCTTGCTGATGAGAGAGTGATTTGCTATAGATGTGAGAGACTTGGGCATATTCCCAGAATTTGCAAAACAATTTTTCCATATCAAAGGCAAGCTAAGGGGAAGAGAAGAAAAGATCATCCAAGAAAACCAGTTCAGAGAAAAGAAAGAAATGAAAAGGAAAGAAATACAAGAGAGCCTATTAAAGTAAAAGACAAGGCTATATGGGTAGAGAAACCACAGAAGAAGAGAAACAAGTCCTTGATGGTGCAAGCAACACTTAAAGCAAACAAAAGTAAGTAGTCTCCATGGATCCTTGATATTGGATGCTCTACACACATGACTGGCAACAAAGAAAATTTCACAAGTCTCGATGCTGCAGAAGGAGGAACAGTGAAATTTGGAAATAATGAAGGTGCCAAAGTGGAAGGAAGAGGTTCTATGAACATTAACAATGGGTGGATAAAGTCCCACAATGTTTTGTATGTCAATGGGTTGAAACATAATCTACTCAGTGTGAGTCAGATTTGTGATCAAAGACATGAAATCATTTTCAACAATGAAGGTTTTGTTGTCCATCAGGTTGGAACAGGAAAGGCAGTGGCCGCTGGTGAAAGAACAGTTGAAAATCTTTATGTGTTGACAAATGCCATAAACAAGTGTATGATAACTCAAGAAGATGAAAATTGGCTGTGGCATAGAAGAATGGGACACATTCACTTCAAAAACTTAACTAAAATTACCAAGGAGCAAGCAGTGAGAGATCTTCCAAAAATAAAGACTCCAGAGAGCCATGTATGTGGTCCATGTCAGAAGGGTAAGCAAGCAAGTGCTACTTATAAATCAAAGGAGTACCATTCAAGTAAACCTCTTGACTTGATACACACAGACTTGTGTGGACCTATGAGAACACAGGCCATAGGAGGTGAGAGATACTTCATCTTGTTCATAGATGAGTATTCTAGAATGACCTGGGTGATGTTTCTGAAGGACAAAACTGAAGCTCTTGACAAGTTCAAAGCATTCAAGAAGAGAGTGGAAAATGAGATAGGAAACACAATTAAGTTTTTACGATCTAATCAAGGCAAAGAATTTACATGGAATGAATTCTCAAACTTCTGTAGTGAAGGTGGGATCAGAATTCAACATTCAGCAGCCAGAACACCTCAGCAAAATGGAGTGGTTGAAAGAAAGAACAGAATAGTGCAAGAAATGACTAGAACCATGATGGCAGAAAATGACACAGCAAAGCATTTCTGGAGAGAAGGCATCTATACTGTAGTGCATATCACCAACAGATGTCTACTACGGCCTCATGAGAACAAAACACCATATAAACTGTGGTTTGGGAGGAAAGCTACAGTGAAGTGTCTCAGGGTTTTTGGTTCTAAGTGCTACATCAAGAGAAAGGAAGAGAATCTGGGCAAATTTGATGACAGAGCTGATGAAGGCATATTTCTTGGCTACTCTTTCAAAAGTAAGGCATACAGGTGCTACAACAAGAGACTAGGAAGAATTGTTGAAAGTTCAGATGTGAAAATTGATGAGACTCTGGTGAACCAAAAAGGGGCTGAACCAAGAGGGTCCATTCTTGAAGAACTTGATGACGATGACACTCTAGCAGTTGACAAAGGGCAGCAAGATGAAGAAGAATCTGAAGTGCAAGAGATTCATACTGAAATGCAGAAAGAGGGCAGACCAAAAGACAACAGATGGTTGAAAATTCATCCGAATCATCAAGTGATAGGAGATCCAAATGCAGGCATACAAACCAGAAGGATGAAAGCTATTGCTTATTCATTTTTGTCTGAGGTAGAGCCTAAGACTGTACATGAAGCGAGCAATGATAAATTTTGGTTGAAAGCTATGAATGATGAGCTTGACCAAATTGAAAAGAACAACACTAGGGAGCTAGTTCCTAGACCAGCAAACAAAAATGTAATTGGCACAAAGTGGGTTTTCAGGAACAAATTAAATGAAGAAGGCCAAGTTGTGAGAAACAAGGCCAGACTTGTATGCAAATGATATGCTCAAGTTGAAGGAATTGATTTTGATGAGACTTTTGCACCTGTGGCAAGACTGGAGTCTATCAGAATGTTCTTAGCATTAGCTGTGCACAGAGGATTCAAGGTTTATCAAATGGATGTGAAATCTACATTCCTGAATGGAAATTTAAAAGAGGAAGTGTACACTGAGCAACCTGAAGGGTTCCAACTCAGTAATGATGAAGATATGGTCTGTAAATTGAAGAAGGCTTTATATGGGTTAAAGCAAGCTCCAAGAGCATGATATGAAAGGCTAGACACATATCTACATAAATTGGGTCTGCGAAGAGGAGGAGTAGACAGCAACCTATATGTCATGACAGAAGACAGCAGTCAACTAGTACTTGTGGTCTATGTGGATGACATCATTTTTGGGGGACACTGTGAGAAGCTCTACAAGCAGTTTGCTGAGAAGATGAGAATAGAGTTTGAGATGTCCATGCTTGGAGAGATATCCTATTTTCTGGGGCTGCAAATTCATCAAAAAGAAAATGGCATCTTCATCTCTCAAATGAAGTATACCAAAGAGTTGTTGAAAAAATTTGTAATGGAGGACTGTAAACCAGTGGGGACATCGACAGTGAATATCAAGCTGAGCTCAGAAGATGATTCACCAACAGATGATCAGACACTGTATAGGTCAATTATTGGCAGTCTACTGTACTTGACAGCTTCAAGGCCTGATATTTTGCAAGTAGTGTGCCTGGTGGCCAGATTTTAGGCTTGTCCAAAGGAGACCCATCTGATGGCAGTGAAGAGGATATTCAGATATTTGAAAGGCACAACAGACTATCGACTATGGTATCCCAAGATTGGAAGGTTCACTTTGACAGCATTTTCAGATGCAGACTGGGCAGGTAGCATTGATGACAGAAAGAGCACTAGTGGTGGTGCATTCTTTTTGGGAGAGAGTTTAGTAGCATGGCACAGCAAGAAACAGGAGTCTGTCTCCTTGTCTACAGCGGAGGCAGAGTACATTGCAGTAGCAGCTACATGCACTTAGGTAATCTGGATGAAAAGACAGATGTCAGACTTCAGTGTTATCTATGAAGAGCCAGTGGTCATCGAATGTGACAGTATGAGTGCCATTAACATATCTAAGAATCCTGTGCAACACTCAAGGACCAAGCACATTGATATCAGATATCATTATTTGAAGGAGAAAGTGCTTGAAGGGGAAGTGAAATTGGACTTTGTTCCTACAGCAGACCAAGTGGCAGACATCTTCACCAAGGCTCTTCCAAAAGACTCCTTTGAGAAACTCAGAGCTCAGCTGGGAGTAGTGACTCTTAGCACATTGTAGATAGCACATGTGTAGGGGGACTTGCTGACTATATAGCATCATCTTTCATCTGTAGGATTGGAAAGCTGCGGTGGGCACTCCTACAGGTGAGGCTATGTAAGGGGAGTTGATATGAAGGGGGAGTACCTATGAAGGGGGAGCATTCCTAGGGGGAGTTCATATGTCCTTTGGGACTTGTTGTCAAAGGGGGAGAAAAAGGCTGTGTTACATTGAGAGAGATACCTCGTGTAAGTTGCCAACAATGACAACTCTAAAAAGGTTGTGTTACATTGAGAGAGATACCTCGTGTAAGTTGCCAACAATTCCAAAGGGGGAGATTGTTGAAACCCTGTCCAGACAATGCAGTGAGAGTTGTCATTGTTGGCAATCTTAGCAAAGAGAGAGTGATATGGAGGAGAGAGAGTGTCTGTAGGACTAGGCAGTCAAGACAGGGTGACTGGGTTGATGCAACAGTCGAAGAGAATGCAGTCCAGCTGATGAGAAAGACCAGATAAAGAGAGAGAAAGAAGAGAGAGAAAATAAGGAGAGAGAATGGGTGGAGACCAGGTGGGTCCCACCTTGGGTGGCCAGGCCAGCATGGTAGCCAGCCCAGGCCAACAGGGCCGATGCTCGCGGTACCAGGCTAGCAGGCCATGCAAGCCAGCAGGTGCCACGCAGCAGTACCCGCAACCCCATGCGCACAGCACAGCAGGTGCCATGCAGCAGCACCCGCAAGCCCATGCGCACAGCACATCAGGTGCCACATAGCAGCACCCGCAAGCCCATGCGCACAGCACAGCAGGTGCCACGCAGCTGCACCCGCAAGCCCATGCGCACAGCACAACAGGTGCCACGCAACAGCACCCGCAAGCCGTGCCATGCCGCAAGCCAAGCTCGGCAGTAAGCAGCACAGCAAGCAGCACCGCATGACATGATGCCACGTGTGCGCCGCATGCCGTCGCAAGGCCTTTGGCATGCGCATCAACTGCTCGACGAAATGCCGCAATGAAGAATCCAATCTGTAGGCTTCAAGTGGCGCCGAGTTTCACTGACGGGATCTGACCTATCCAACGGTCTAAATCAGAAGATCCCCACTCTGCCAGTCAGAAGTCGACAGTAGCGTACGGTACGTCAGAGGCGCAGCGCATAGAATCAAGGTAGAAGATTCCATTTGGAATGTTGTGATTCGCCGAACTTCTTTCGGGCATATCTCAGCCATCCGATCTCGGATTGAGGCCTATAATATGTCAAACTGAAGGTATTTCGAATGAGAAGCGATTGGGAGAGGTTTGAGCTCGAGTAGAAAGCCCAAAATGGAAATTTTGAAGATAACCTTCCATTGAAGCTTCTAAGAGAGAGATAATGACTCCTATTGCCTGTGTGAGGCCATGAAAGCTTCGTTGAAGCTTGAGTAGAGTGCTTGGACCAGCTGTGAGCATCCAATGGAGTCATGGTAGTGAAGAATGACCTGCGCAGCCCGAAAGGAGGCCGAGATGCTAGCACAGAGAGCCTTGCATCAGTAGTGAGCAAGATCGGGAGGTAATCTCGCACACAAACTCAATTTTCTGTATCAATGCCATATGGGAAGGGTTTGTAATGAATATTTGACATATATTGTGTAACCTATCAAGTGGGGTGCTTGACTGGAGTTTGGGTTGGTGCCTAGGACACAGTTGTAGCTGTGAATGTGGTTGATGTTATAGCATCGGGGTTGTAGGTGCAACCGTAGCATTATTGTTGTGTATTGGGTATATACGAAACCCTAGTTAGGGTATTACCCCATGGAGTAGCTATCACAGTGTGTGATTGGTGAACCACGTTATATCGTATGTCTTGTGTATGTATTTATGACTGTGGATTAGAAGTCTGTGTGCTGCAGGTCTGGGTGTACACACTTGGCAGGCCATGCCCCTGGTATGGATACCTGTGGGTGTGTGGTTGGTGTGTGCACGAAATGTGTTTGATAAATTAACTATGAGAAAATCTCAAGTAGTCTGCTCAAGGAAGCACAACACAATGTGATCAACAGCTCTTGGCAGCATTGTCCATAGTAGCAGGCCAAATCATTATAGTGGAAATGATTTTTACTGGTCACTGATTCACCCCCCCTCTCAATGTCAACCTGGGAATAACACTATTTATAGAGGAAAACCCTCTAAAATAAGTCCCATCGAGTTTAGGAAAGAACCCCTTGAAATTAGGAAAATTTCTTAATTTACGATTTATGTCTGTCATCATAGGGTCGCAGGATCCGTCGACCCTATGTTTTTCTAGTCATGCGACCCTAAGACTAGAAAATCATAGGTTGGACTTTTGTTGAGGTGGGGTCGACCCTACCTGTTTAGGCATGCGACCCTACCCTCTTATTTACTATTTTTGGGTCAAATTCATACCTGGTCTTGTGATTTCCTTCACGCACTTGGTCCACTTGGCTCGACCATGATAAGTAGACCTGGTACAAGGTGGTAAGACCGGTTAGTTTGACACGGGTCCTATAGAATAAGAGAGAGGTTGAAAGAGGGAGAGAGAAGTTGAAAGAGAGAGATAGAGAAAGAGATAGAGAGAGAGAGCAAAGTAGAAAGAGAAAAAGAGAGAAGAAGAGAGACAAAAGAGAGAAGTAGAGAGAGTGAAAGAGAAGTAGAAAGAGAGAGAGAGAGAAGTAGAAAGAGAGAGAGAGAGAAGTAGAAATAGAGAGAAAGAGAAAAGAGAAGTAGAAATAGAGAGGGGGTGAAGAGAGAAGAGAGAAAGAGAGGGAGAGAGAGAAAGAGAGAGAAAAAGAGAGGGAGGGAAAAAGAAATAGAAGGAGAGAGAAAAGGTAAAAGAGAGAGAAAGAGAGAGAGAGAGAGAGTGAGGGAGAGGGAGAGCTCAAGTAGAAGGAAAGAGAGAAATAAAGAGAGATAAAGAGAGATAGAGAAGTAGCAGGTGAGATAGAGAAGTCGAAAGGAAGAGAGAGAAAAGTAGAAAGAAAGAGAAAGAGAGAAGTAGAAAGAGAGAGGAATGTAGAGAGAGAAAGAGAGAGAGAGGTAGAGAGAGAGAAGTAGAAAGAAAGAGTGAGAGAGAAAAGTACAAAGAGAGAGGGAGTAGTAAAAGACAGAGAGAGAGAGAGAGAGGGAGAGGGAGAGAGAAGTAGGAAGAGAGAGAGAGGGAGATAATTAGTAACAGAGAGAGCGAGAGAGATAAGTAGAAAGAGAGAGAGAGGAGTAGAAAGAGATGGTGTGTGAGAGAGAGAGAGCAAGAGAGAAAGTGGGAGAGGTAGAATGGGGGATAGTGAAGTAGAAAGAGAGAGAGAGAGAGAGAGAGAGAGAGAGAGGGAGGGAGAGGGAGTGAAGTAGAAAGAGAGAGAGATATAAGTAGAAAGAGAGGGAAAGAAAGAATGAAGTAGAGAGAAAGAGAAGAGAAAAAGAGTGGAGAGAGAGAGAGAAAAGTGGAAAAAGGGAGAGAAAGGGAGAGAGGGAGAGAGAGAAAGAAGTTTAGAGAAGGGAGAGAAGTAGACAAAGAGAGAGAGAAGAGAGAGATAGAGGGAAAGAGAGAAAAGAGAGAGACAGAGGGAAAGAGAGAAGTAAAAAGAAAGGAGTGAGAGTAGAGAGAGAGAGAGAGAGAAAAGAGAGACAGAGAGAAAAAGAGAGAGATAAAAGTAGAAAGATATAGAGAGAAAGAAGTCGAAGGAGAGACAGAGGGAGAGGAAGAGAGTGAAAGAGATAGAGAGAGAAAAGTATGAAGATAGAGAGAAGGTTTGAGAGAGCGCGAGAGAGCTCTGAGAGAGATATAAAAGTAGAGAGAGAAGTTGAATGAGAGAGAGAAATAAATAGAGATAAAAAGGGAGAGAGAGAAAGGGAGAGAAGTAGATAGAGAGAGAAGTAGAAAGAGAGGGTGTGTGAGAGAGAGAGCGATAGAGAAAGTGAGAGAGGTAGAATACGGTAGAGAGAACTAGAAAAAGAGAGAAAGAAAGGGAGACAGAGAGGGAGGGAGAAGAGTGAAGTAGAAAGAAGAGAGAGAGAGAGAGAGAGAGAGGGAGAGGGAGTGAAGTAGAAAGAGAGACAGAGAGATATAAGTAGAAAGAGAGGGAAAGAAAGAATGAAGTAGAGAGAAAAAGAAGAGAGAGAGAGAGAGAGAAGTGGAAAGAGGGAGAGAGAAGCAGAAAGAGAGAGAGTGGGAGAAAGAGAGAGAGAGAAGTACAAAGAGAGTGAGAGAGAGAGAGAGAGAACAAAGCTGAGAGAAGGGAGAGAAGTAAAAAGAGAGAGAGAGAGAGAGAGAGAGGGAGAGAGAGAGAGAAAGAGAGTGAGAAAGAAAGAGAGAGAGAGAGACAGAGGAAGAGAGAAAAGTAGAGATAAAGGAGAGAGAGAAGTAGAGAGAGAAGTAGAAAGTGAGATAGAGAGAGAGAAAAGTAGAAAGATAGGGAGAGAAAGAATTTGAAAGAGAGAGAGAGGGAGAGAGAGAAAAAGAGAGAGAGATGTAGAAAGAGAGAGTAGAAAGAGAGAGAAAAGGTGTGAAGAGTAAGAGAGCTCTGAGAGTGAAATAAAATTAGTGAGAGAGAGAAAAGTTAAAGGAGAGAAAAAGAAGGAGAGTTAGAAAGGGAGAGAGAGAAAGAAAGAAGTAGATAGAGAGACAGAAAAGTAGAAAGCGAGAGAGAAAAGTTAAAAGAAAGTGAAAGAGAGGGAAGTAGAGGGACAAAGAAAGAGAGAAAGAGAGAGAGAGCAGAGAGAGAGAAGTAGAAAGAAATAAAGAGAGAGAAAGAGTGAGGGAGAAAGAGAGGGAGGGAGAAGTTGAAAGAGAGAGTGTGTATGAGAGAGGGAGAAGTACAAAGAGAGTGAGGGAGAAGTAAAAAGAAAAAGAGTGGGAGAAAGAGAGTGAGAGAGAAGTAAAAAGAGAGAGAAAGAGAGAGAAAAATGGGGAGAGAGAAGTAGAAACAGAGAGAAAGAGAGAAAGCAAGAAAGAAAGAGAGAGGTAGAAAGAGGGAGAGAGAAGCTGAAAGAGAGAGGGAGAAAGAGAGAGGGAGAGAGAGAAGTAAGAAGAGAGAGAAAAAAAGGGAAATAGAAAGAGAGAGAGATAAGTGAAATGGAGGGAGAGAGAGAATGAAGTAGAGAGAGGGAGAAGAGAAAAGAAAAAGGAAGAAAGAGAGAGAGAGAGAGAGAGAGAGAAAGTAGAGAGAGAGAGAGAGAGAAAAGTAGAAAGAGAGAGAAAGAGAAAAATAAAGGGAGAGAGAGAGAAGTAGAAAGAGAGGGTATGTGAGAGAGAGAGAGAGCGAGAGAGAAAAAGAGAGGTTGAAAGAGGGAGAGAGATGTAAAGAGAGAGAGAAAGAGAGAGGGTAAGGGAGAGAAAAGTAAGAAGAGAGGGAGAGAAGTAGAGAGAGAGAGATAAGTAGAAACTGAGTGAGAGAGAGAATGAAGTACAGGGAGAGAGAAGAGAAAGAGAGAGGTAGAAAGAGAGAGAGAGAGAGAGAGGAGAGAGAGAGAGAGAAGTGGAAAGAAGGGGAGAGAGAGAGGGAGAGAAATTGAAAGGGGAGAGAGAGAGATAGAGAAAAAAAGAAAGGGGGAGAGAGAGAGATAGAAGTACAAAGGGAGCGAGAGAGAGAGGTAGAGAGAGAGAAAGAAGTAGAGAGAGAGAAAGAGTGGGAAGTAGAATGGGAGATAGAACTGGAAAGAAAGAGAGAGGGACAAAAAGAAAAGTAGAGAGAGAAAGAGAGAGAAGTAGAAAGTAAGGAGAGAGAGAAGTGGAGAGGGAGGGAGAAGTAGAAGGAGAGAGAAAAGTAAAAAGAGAAAGTGAGAGAGAGAGAGGGATAGGGGAGAGAGAAGTAGAGAGAGTGAATAAATAAGAGAGAGAGAGAGAGAGATAAGTAGAGAGAGAAGTAGAAAGAGAGGGTGTATGGAGTGGGAGAGAGAGAGAGAGAGAAATCAAGAGAGGTAGAAAGGAGGAGAGAGAACTAGGAAGGGAGAGAGAGAGAACTATGAAGAGAGAGAAAGAGAATGAGAAAGAGAGAGAGAGGGAGAGAGTAAATGAAGTAGAGAGAGAGAGAGAAAGAGATAGAAAGAGATAATTAGAAGGAGAGGGAGATAGGGAATGAAATAGAGAGAAGAGAAAGGGAGAGGTAGAGAGAGAGAGAAAAAAAGACAAGTTGAAAGAGGGAAAGAGAGAGAGAGGTAGAATGAGAAAGAGAGAGAGAGGGAGTGAGGGAAAAGTTCCGAGAGAGCGAGAGAGAGAGAGAGACTAAGAGAGAGAGAGAGATAAAGAAGTAAAGAGAGATAAGTAAGTAGGGAGAGAGTGAGGGAGAGGGTGAGAAAAAAAGAGGGAGCAAAGTGGAAATAAAGGAGAGATAAAAGTAAAAAGTGAAAGAGAGACAGAGAGAGAAGTGGAAGGAGTGGGAGAGAGAAATGGAGAAAAGTAGAAAGACAGAGAGAAAAAGAAGTAGAAAGAGAGAGAGAGAGGGAGAAAGAGAAAGAGAGAGAGTGAGAGTGAAAGGGAGATAGAGAGAAGCAGAGAGAGAGAAAGAAAGAGATAGAGGGAGAGAGAAAGAAAGAAGTAAGGTGTGGGAGAGAAAGAGAGAAAGAGGAAGAGAGATAGAAAGAGAAAAAGAGAGGGAGAGAGAGAGAGAAACAGAGAGAGAGAGAGAGGGAAAGAGAAAGGGAGGGAGAGAGAAAAAGAAAGAAAGAGAGAAAGAGAAAGAGAGAAGTAGAATGGGGTAGAGAGAATTAGAAAGGGAGTGAGAGAAGGAAAAATAGAGAGAGAGAGAGAGAAGAGAAAGAGAGAGAAGTGAAAGAGAGAGACATGGAGGGACAGAGAGAGGAGTAGAAAGAGAGAGGGAGAGAGTGAGAGAGATGTTGAAAGAGAGAGAGGGGGAGAGAGAGAAAAGAGAGGGAGAAAGAGAAAAAGAGAGAGAGAGGGAGAACTAGAGAGAGAGGGAGAACTAGAGAGAGCGAGAAAGATATAGAGAAAGAGAGAAAGAAGTAGAGAGAGAGAGAGAGACAAAGAAAGAGAGAGAGAGAGAGAGAGAGAGAGAGAGAGAGAGAGAGATAGAAGAGAGAGAGATAGAAGTAGTAAGGGAGAGAGAGAAGTAGAAAGAGAAAATGGGATAGAGAGAAGTAAAAAGGTAGAGAGAGGGGTAGAAAGAGAGAGTGTGAGAGAGAGAGATAGAGAGAGATAGTGAGTGAGAGAGAAGTAGAAAGAGAAAGAAAGAGAGAGAGAGAGAAAAGTAAAAGGAGAGGGAGAAAAAGTGAGAGAGAGAAAGAAGTGGAGAAAAAGTGAGAGTGAATGAGAGAGAATAAAAAGAGAGAGAGATAGAGAGAAAGTGAGAGAGAGAGGGAGAGAGAAAAAGAGAGAGAGAGAGAGGGTGAGAGAGAAGTAAAACAAAAAGAGGGACGAAAGTTGAGCTAGAGAAAGAAGTAAAGAGAGAGAGAGAGAGAGAGAGAGAGAGAGAGAGAGAGAGATATAGAGACTTAGACAAAAGAGAGAGAGAGAAGTAGAAATATGGGGAGAGAATAAAGTAGAAAGAGGGAGAGAGAGAGATAGAAGCAGAGGGAGAGGGAGAGAAAGAAGAGAGAAGTAGAAAGAGAGGGAGAGAGAGAGAAGTAGAAAGCAAGAGAGAGAAAAGTAAAAAGAAAGAGAAAGAGATGCAAAAAGAGAGAGGGAAGTTGAGAGAGAGAGAAAGAGAGAGAGGGAGAGTTGTAAAGGGAGAAAAGTAGAAAGAAACAGAGGGAAAGAGAGGGCAAGAGAGAAAAAGATATTGATAAGTAAAAAGGGAGAGTGTGTGAGAGAGAGAGAAAAAGAGAAAAGTACAAAGAGAGCAAGAGAAGTAAAAGGAAAAAGTGAAAGAGAGAGTAAGAGAGAGAGAAGTAGAGAGAGAGAAGTAAAAAAATAGAGAGAAAGAGAGGGAAAAATAGAGAGAGAGAAGTAGAAAGAGAGGGTATGTCAGAGAGAGAGAGATAGAAAGGGAGAGGTCAAAAGTTGGAGAGAGAAGTAGAAAGTGAGAGAGAGAGAGAAAAAGAGGGAGAGAGGGAGAGAAGTAAGAAGAGAGAGAGAAAGAGAAGTAGAAAGAGAGAGAGAGATAAGTAGAAATAAAGGGAGAGAGAGAATGAAGTAGGGAGAGAGAAGAGAAAGAGAGAGGTAGAAAGGGAGAGAGTAGTGAAAAGAGGGAGAGAGAAGTGAAAAGTGGGAGAGAGTGAGAGGGACAAAGAGAGAAGTAAAAAGACAGAGAGAGGCAGGGGGATGGAGAAAAGTTCAAAGAGAGAGAGTGAGAGAGAGGGGGAGAGAGAGAGAGAGAAAGAAGTAGATAGAGAGAAAGAGAGAGAAGTAGAGAGAGAGAGAAGTAGAAAGAGAGAGAGAGGGAGAGTGAGATAAGTAGAGAGAGAAAGAGAGATAAGTAGAGAGAGAAAGGAGAGAGAGAATGAGAGAAGTAGAAAGCGAGGGTGCACCAGAGAGAGAGCAAGAGAGAAATAGAGAGGTAGAAAGGGTAAGGAGAAGTAAAAAGAGAGAGAGAGAGAGTGTGAGGTAAGAAGAGAGAGAAAAAGGAGAGAGAAGTAGAAAGAGTGAGAGAGAGGAGAGAGAGATAAGCAAAAAAAAGGGAGAGAGGGAATGAACTGGAGAGAGAGAAGAGAAAGGAAGAGGCAGAAAGAGAGAGAGAGAGAGAGAGAGAGAGAGAGAGAGAGTGGAAAGTAGGAGAGAGGGAGAGAGAGAGAGAGGGAGAGAAAGAGAGAGAGAGAGAGAAAGAGAGAGAAAGAGAGAGAAGTAGAAAGAGAGAGAAAGAGAGAGAGAGAGAAGTGGAAAGAGAGAGAGAGAGAGATAAAGAGACATAGAGAAGAGAGAAAGATTGAGAGATAAAAAAGTAGAAAGATAGGGAGAGAAAGAAGTAAAAAGTGAGAGAGAAAGAAAGAGAATGAGAGGGAGAGAGAGAGAGAGAGAGAGAGAGAGAGAGAGAGAGAGGGAGAAGTAGATAGAGAGAGAATGAGATAGTGGGAGAGGAAGATAAAGAAGTAGGGAGAGAGAGATAAAGATGGAGAGAGAGAGAGGGAGTGAGAGAAAGAGAGAGAGAGAGAGAGAGATAGAAAAGTGAAAAGGGGAAAGAAAAGTAGAAAGGGAAAGAGAGAGACGAGGACAGAGAGAGGAGTAGAACGAGGGAGGGGGAGAGAGTGGGAGAGAAGTTGAAAGAGAGAGAGGGAGGGAAAGAGAGAATGGGAGAGAGGGAGGGAAAGAGAGAATAGGAGAGAGAGAGAAAGAGAAAAAGTAGAAAGAGAGAGAGAGAGAGAGAGATAGAGAGAAAAATAAAGGGAGAGAGAGAGAAGTAGAAAGAGAGGGTATGTAAAGAGAGAGAGAGAGAGAGAGAGAGAAAAAAAGAGAGGTTGAATGAGGGAGAGAGATGTAAAGAGAGAGGGAAAGAGAGAGGGTAAGGGATAGAAAAGTAAGAAGAGAGGGAGAGAAGTAGAGAGAGAGAGAGAATAAGTAGAAACCGAGTGAGAGAGAGAATGAAGTATAGGGAGAGAGAAAAGAAAGAGAGAGGTAGAAAGAGAGAGAGAGAGAGAGAGAGAGAGAGAGAAGTGGAAAGAGGGAGAGAAAGAGAGAGGGAAGTGGAAAGAGGGAGAGAGAGAGAGAAAAAAGAGAGAGAAGTGCAAAGAGAGATAGAGAGGAAGAAAAGTACAAAGGTAGCGAGAGAGAGAGGTAGAGAGAGAAAAAAGTAGAGAGAGAAAAAGTGGGAAGTAGAATGGGAGATAGAACTGAAATAAAAGAGAGAGAGAGAAAGAAAAAGAAGAAGAGAGAGAGAGAGAAAGGGAGAAGTATAAAGTAAGGAGAGAGAGAAGTAGAGAGGGAGGGAGAAGTAGAAGGAGAGAAAAGTAAAAAGGGAAAGTGAGAGAGAGAGGGATAGGGGAGAGAGAAGTAGAGAGAGAGAAATAAATAAGAGAGAGAGAGAGAGATAAGTAGAGAGAAAGTAGAAAGGGAGGGTGTATGAGTGGGAGACAGAGAGAGAAATCTACAGAGGTAGAAATGAGGAGAGAGAACTAGGAAGGGAGAGAGAGAACTATGAAGAGAGAGAAAGAGAATGAGAAAGGGAGAGAGACGGAGAGAGTGAATGAAGTAGAGAGAGAGAAAGCGATAGAAAGAGATAATTAGAAAGAGAGGGAGATAGTGAATGAAGTAGAGAG
>CM053265.1:31803793-31893793 GCA_028583415.1 Protea cynaroides
AAGGGAGAGTGTGTGAGAGAGTGAAAGAAAAAGAGAAAAGTACAAAGAGAGCGGGAGAAGTAAAAGGAAAAAGTAAAAGAGAGAATGACAGAGAGAAGTAGAGAGAGAGAAGTCGAAAAAGAGAGAAAGAGAGGGAAAAATAGAGAGAGAGAAGTAGAAAAAGAGGGTATGTCAAAGAGAGAGAAAGAGAGAGGTCAAAAGTGGGAGACAGAAGTTGTAAGACCTGTATCGAACTAACCGGTCTTACCACCTTGTACCAGGTCTACCCATCATTGTCGAGCCAAATGGACCAAGTGCGTGAAGGAAATAGCGAAACCAGGTACTAAACTGAAACAAAAATAGTGAATTAGTGGGCAGGGTCGCATACCTAGATAGGCAGGGTCGACCCCCCCCTCACTAAGAAGTCAGACCCCTGATATTTTAACTGGGGTTGGACAACTTAGAACTGAGGGTCGATGGGATCTCCGACCCCCTCATCGACCCCCTGTTTGCCGACAGAAACCGCAAATAGGAAACTTTCCAAATTTCAATGGGATTCCTTCCTAATCTCAATGGGATTTATTTTGGAAGATTCTACTCTATAAATAGGACGTCCCTAAGCCTCTTTCACTCCTTTTGAAACCCTAATTGAATGTGAGAGAAAGAGAAGAGAAGGAGAAGATAAGGAAAGTTAGAGAAGAAGACCTAAGTGAAGAATTCAGAGAAATCTCTGAATCCCAGCAATACCTAAGGTATGGTTTACGTTTCCATTGATGATCTAAGACCTTAAAATCATTCATGAAGAGGGTATGGTCTAGGAGAAACCCAAATCATACATCCATGGGAGGATTTTATTAAAATCCATGGAGAAATCATGGTAGGAAAAGTAAGGAAGAAGCCTAGAGTTCTAAGCCATAGAACAAGCTTAGGATGAATTGTGAAAGTAAACCATAGGACCCAAACATGAAAGAATGGACTGTAGAATTGAATTCTCGACCCTACCAGACCACAGGATCGACCCCCAGTATTCGAGAAGTCCAGGAAAAGGGTGGTCGCACCCAGGGTCGATGGAACATCTGACCCTGGCATCGACCCTACCTTGGGGGTCGCAGTAAACTGCTAACCTACCTGCGACCCACCCTGCGACCCGTGCTTAAAAACAAGCCTAAAATTATCGAAATGATTTCTAACTGAAATCTATCGACTTGTTAGGTTTTCCTATTGATATAAAAGTGATTCTTAAAGCTTGAAAGAGGATCTACACTCAAGCAAAGGTGAGGGAACAAGACCTAAACTAATTGATAAATAATAAACTGTTTTTATTTTCTTGAGTCCAATGCCATGACTGATTCTATGCGTGTATGCTTGTAATGTGCATTCAACATGTCATCCAATATTCCTACTAATAATGTTCATGCATATTTAATTATATTTTATTTATACCATGATGATGATGATGATGGTGCTAGGACTAGACATGTGAATGTATGTGTGTGGTTAGTATGCTTGATGCGAGTACAGTATCATGGGGGAAACGTGACATTGTGGTTCAGCCTGGTCACTAGACTCTAGCTCTATCTCTACTCAAGTCTTGTCAACTGACATCGTCGTATCGCCATTACTTTAGCAAAACTATTACGTCGTAGGGTATCAGGGGAGGTGGTCTCGGACAGTGTAGTCTTCGACTCTATCGGGGGGCCTTAGCTCTATCTCTATGGACATATTGATGGATGCTGGGGTGAGGCCTTGGGTACACTGTTTGACATTAGGATTGGTTAGTTGCGAGCCCAGTTTGCAAGCCCTCACCAGTAGGGGCTTACGTGTTGGTATGGGTAGAGTATCAGGGGAAGTGTGATACGGTATGGTCCTAAGCACTTTAGCTCTATCTCTATTTCATAGTGGGAGGATGTGGGACGATAATAAACGTTAACCTTTGGGTGGCTTCAGACACTCGTGTATAGAGGTGAGGCGGCCACCGAACCTTTCTATAGCACATTGCAAACTTATATACCAGACCACAGATATGAATTGAATGCATGCATATGTTTGTTGCATTGTTTTGTTTGCTCACTGAGCCGTGATGTGTGCTCACTCTTTCGACATCAAATATTTTTAGTTGATGATGCAGGTACCACGGTGGAAGACTATATGAATGCTTCTACGTACGGGCATGTCGCTGCGATGGAGGCTGAAGACTTAGTAGAAACACATGACTCTTCATGCGAGTGCAATGCATGTGTTTTCGACTAGATTTTTATTTGAATTATTAAGGAAATATAATTAATATTTTATTTATATCTGTCTCGGTTGATACAACATAATTTGATATTTTATTTATGATTATCACAGTTAGATTCCTCAGTTCATTTATTATTAAGACTTCTGCTATTGTGTATTTATTCTGATTATGATTGTGGATGTGTATGGTTTAATTTCAATGGACATAGCCTATTAGAGATCCTGGTTGAACCATTGGTTTATTAGCGGTTCATCACACCATTCTAAATGGTACAGAATTGGGGTGTGATAACTTGGTATCAGAGTTCTCAGGCCCTGTCTGTGAAACCAATATACTTCCACAAAAGTTCGTGAACTGAGATAGGATAAAAATTTAAAAGCAGTAATAATAACACATCATAAGCATTTGTGTTGTTTGAGACAAAATTGAAAGAGAATAATGCATCTATTAAATGATAAACAAATTTATATACACTCAAAAGAAGAACAAACGTGTATACATACAAGTCTAAAGCAGAGTACGGTCCACAACCCGGACAGTTACTCTAAAGTACAAAAAGAAAGATAAAAAAGAAATACATCAAGAAACTGGAGGTGATGGGGGAGGTAGTGCCTCACAGTCTCTGTCATAATCCTTAGCATAGACTCTAGTCAACCAAGCTATCTGAGTCTGGGTCGTCTAGAGACTAACTGTGAGATCAGCCACCCGCTGGTCAGTCACGCGCTGAGCATCCTTAAGCTCTCCCACCCACTGATCGGAGAAGCTCTTAGCATCTATAAGCTCTCCCATACTCAGATCAGACATGCGCTGAGCCTCTCGAATCTCATGCAATATCCCCATCTTGTCATCAGAAGGTGCATGTGATGGACCAGCTGCATGTGAAGGACTAGCTGCATAAGAAGGACCAGCTCCCATAGCATGAGTAGGTGATGGAGGGGGTATGGAATCCATATCCATGTATAAACGATCATCATCACCCCCATGAACCCCAGCTCCAGCGGCTGCTGCTGCTGCCTCAGCATCAACCATCTCCACTTGAGTATGTGGATGCACCAGAGCGTTCCTCTCCTCGTCGCTGACCTGGGCATCCCGCATGCCCATCTTATGGATGGCCTCCCAATCCAAAGGTGATGAGAAGGATTTCTCCTGAATCCTCTCATCCACCATGTCAACACCCAGGCGGGTCAGCAGCATAGAGATCATACGTCCATAAGGCCGGTTGCCAGTATGACCGAGCAACGTAGACTGATCATCATCCGCATGATGATGTAAGGAAGGCAGACGGGCTGCCTAGTGCAGATACAGTATAACAGATACTGGGTCAACTGGGATATCCTCTCGTAATGCCCACTCTGAGGTATCAGGTTGTGCTGAATGATCTTACAGTACACCCGCGGCTCTGGACGTAGGTAGATCGCTTTCATCTCCCAGCGATCCTCTCTGATGATCTGATGGTCAATCTCAGCTCTCATCTCCAATGAAAAGAAATGGGGCTCTCCAGGAGCACAGAACACCAATGGACCGTCATATGAAATGCCCAACAAGTCGGTTAGCTGCCGATAGTCAAATGAAATCTCGACCCCCTTAACGTAGCTGGTGATCCGAAGCTCTCTACCCCGCTCGATATCGTTGTAATCTCCCACCACCTGGAGATTACAGTAAAACTGTCTCACCAAATCCGACCAAGTGCAGGCGTCATAGGTGATCACAAGAAGCCAGCCCATGTCACCAAAAGCCCTCTCCACATCGAACAGGGCCAGGCTAGCCAAGTCTACTCGGCGACCTCCCTCTACCATCTTACGAGAATAGCGGGCATACTGTGCCTCCGCCTCGTTAGAACGAAAGTGGACTGGGTCATGAACCCTGGGTACTTTGGTATGAGCCATAGTATCTGCAAATACAAAGAGAAATAGATATTGGGTTAGTAAAGACGAAAAACCCAAAAATTTCGACAGTATAACGACATAAATTGGTCGAAAGCCTCACTTTTCACCCATACACGTGGGCAGGAGGACTTATAAGGGTTTTAAACAATCTTGGAAGACTCATACAGTTGGAAATTTCATTTAAAGAGATCGAATTTGAAGAAATTTCAAGAAATTTAAAAATCTCGACAAATTAAGGAAAAAATGGGAAATTTCAAGTTTCCGATAACCAACCGATGAAACTCAAAAATTTTTGAGGGCTTTCGTCCATTAAGTCACCAACAACAAAAGCCCCAATAAAAATCGAATTTTTACGGTTGGAAAAAGTTTAATTTGAAGAAAACGATATAAATGAGTACAAACCTAGTTAAGAAACCCTAAAAACATGAAAATGTAGAGAACATACCTGTAGACGAGGAGTAGACGTCGAAATGAGAAGCAAATAGCACCAATGAGTCCGAGTTGGCACTGTAGCAACTCAGAGGGACGAGCCGAGTCGGAAAGGAGGAGGAAGAATGAGAAATGGATTCAAAATCGTGATTAAAAACCTGATTTTTAGTCCGAGGGTCGGAGAATTCGACCAAAACATCCGACCCCCCCTCCGACCCCCTCATCGACCCTCGGCTCTCGGTAATCTGACAAAGAACCAGGGGTCGAACCCTAGGTCGGACATCCATCGACCCCCGACTCTCAATAAGAATCAATGATTTCTCAGGGTCGCATACTGAGGGTCGGACATCCATCAACCCCCACCATCGACCCTGCAGTGAAAAATACTGTATTTTCGACAGAATGATTTGAAAATTTTGAAATTTGCATTTGTTAGTAGATATAAAATATGAGAATGAGGTATATAATGATTTCCTCACGTATTCTATGATTTCCAGGCATTCCCACTACCAGAACAGATAATGGCTAGATGCAGAGTGACCAGACAAAGCCGTACCTCTATCCCACCACCACCACCTGTGGGGGAAGACAACCAGATACACTCGAAAACACAGGAGAATACAAACACGGCATCGTCAATAATTAATGGGCAAACAAATCCTACAAATCTGCCAGCCCCACCTATAGACCTGGCTACAGTAGTAATGAATTTGGCCCAACAGCTTCAGCAAATACAATAGGCACAAGCTACTATGCAAGCTGCCATAGGCATGACCTTTCCAGCTGTACAGACGACACCGATGCCAGCAGGATAGGCAAGCACAGTACCAGGGGGAAGTAACACAGTACCCCACACACCTTAGACTCCCATTATGCAGGCTCAAGTAAAAAACCCTGAAGTAGCTCCAGGTGGATATCAATACCAACCACCTATGTATGAGGCTTATGTCTCGCATCAACTAGACCACTCCAGACTGGTGGAGCGTTTTCTAAAGATGAAGCCCAAGGAGTATAGTGGTATGCCAGCTGATCCATTGTGGCCAGCACATTGGATCGACGAGATGGAGAGAAATTTCATGATGATGACAGTGAATGAGGAAGAGAAGGTATTGTGTGCAACATTCATGCTGAAAGGCGATGCACACCACTGGTGGAAGTCCACACAGACGTATCCGATGACAAAGCACACCCAATTGACTTGGGATATATATAAGGAGGCATTCCTTGAGAAGTATTTTCCTATGAGTTTCATAGATTCTATGGAGAAGGAGTTCCTGAGTTTATATTAGGGACAGATGACTGTTGATGCATACCAACAGCGTTATGAGGAGCTGTTTTTCTTTGCACCAGTCAGTATGTAGGTAGAAGATACAAAGACCCGAAGGTTCACCATGGGACTTAGGGGAAGCATACGTGAACATGTTTTGGGACTTGAAAAGAAAATCTACAATGAAGCTGTACAAATTGCTTGAGTAATAGAGTCGAGCCAGAAAGAGAGCTACTTTGCTCAAAATAGAGGAATCAAAATGAAAAATGGAAATTCTTACAACGGAGGGAACACCAAGGTATTCAAACCCTCCCGTACTCAAGGTTTCAATGCTGCAACCAAGACTACTTCAGCAGCTCAACAGCAACAAAAGCCAAATAATGAAGGGTTAAAAGGCTATAACTGCCAGCAATTGGGGCATATGGCAAGGGAGTGTCCTAAGCCCAAGAAGCAACTATAATAAGGCAGAGTTTACGCGGTTACATCTGAGGATGTTGCTGCATCGCCTGATGTGGTCACAGGTATGACCTGAATCTTATTATCTTGTCTCACATTATGTGAGCATGTAGACTAAATCAAAACAAATCACAGGTATCGTACATATTAATGGCATTCCCTCCAGAGTACTCTTTGATTCAGGAGCTACTCATTCTTTTATATCTGTGTCATTTAAAAAGAAGCTAAATCTACCCCTTAAATCCTTAGACTACAAACTGCTTGTACGATCGCCTATGGGATTAGAAGTGGAATTAGAAAAGGTTACGGACCATGTCCAATTCGTATTGACAAAAAGACTCTGGACGGAACCTTGATCCAACTTGAGATGGTAGACTTTGATGTCATCTTGGGAATGGACTGGTTAGCTCGGCATTCTGCAAACCTATTGTGTGCGAAAACAAGCTGACATTTAAAGACAAAGAAGGAGCAGAGTTCAATTTTTTGGGAACCAAACTTCCCCTTAAACGAAAGCTCATACTCTTTGCATTAAAGGCTAGGAAGTGCCTTGAGAATGGAGCAGTTGGGTATCTAGTATCTGTGGTCGATCTTACCAAAGAAGCACCATGAATAGAGGATATTGATGTCGTGCGTAACTATCCAGATGTATTTCCTGAAGAATTACCAGGATTACCACCCGACCGTGCTATAGAGTTTGTTATAGATCTGATACCCAGAGCCGCACCAATATCTAAAGCACCTTATCGAATGGCTCCTACAGATTTGAAGGAATTAAAAGTACAATTACAAGAACTGCTGGACAAGGGTTACATCCGACCTAGCATATCACCATGGGGAGCGCCAGTATTATTCGTGAAGAAGAAGGACGGTAGCGTTCGATTGTGTATAGACTACCGAGAACTGAATAAACTGACAATCAAGAATCAGTATCCATTGCCTCGGATCGATGACCTGTTCGACCAGTTGTAAGGTGCCAAAGTGTTCTCCAAGATCGATATTCAGTCAGGCTACTATCAGTTGAAGATTAAGGATGGTGATATTCCCAAGACAGCATTCAGGACCAGGTATGGACATTATGAATTTTTGGTCATGACTTTTGGATTGACGAACACACCAGCAACCTTTATGGAACTTATGAATCGGGTATTCCACGATATCTTGGATACGTTGGTTATTGTATTCATCGATGATATATTAGTCTACTCCAAAGACGAGGAAACTCATATAAAGAATCTAAATGCCGCTCTGCAGCGATTAAGGAAGGAGAAGCTCTACGGCAAATTTACAAAGTGCGAGTTTTGGCTAAAGGAAGTCGCTTTTCTAGGCCATGTTGTATCCGCTGAAGGAATTAAAGTAGATCCTAGCAAGATCGAAGCTATTGTAAAATGGAAAGCACCGAAGAGCGTTGCAGAAATTAAAAGTTTCTTAGGTCTAGCTGGGTATTATCGACGATTTGTGGAAAACTATTCTCGATTTGTCGTACCTCTTACCAGTTTGACTAAGAAGGGCAAAAAGTTTGTGTGGACTGATAAATGTGAGAAGAGTTTCCAAACATTGAAGGCTAGATCGATATCAGCTCCAATCTTGACTATTCTGATTCCAGGACAGCCATTTATTTTGTACACTAATGCATCAGGACTGGGATTAAGATGTGTACTTATGCAAGGAGAATAAGTAATTACGTATGCCTTAAGACAATTGAAGACACATGAGAAGAACCATCCCACTCATGATTTGGAATTAGCGACAGTAATACATGCTGTCAAAATATGGAGACATTACTTGTACGGAGAGAAATTTTAGATTAAATCAGATCATAAGAGTCTTACTTACCTCTTTAATCAGAAGGAGTTGAATATGAGACAAAGAAGATGGCTGAAACTATTGAAAGATTATGATTGTGATTTCCAGTATCATCTGGGGAAAGCTAATGTGGTTGCTGACACACTGAGTAGAAAGACAATGATGAAATCTCAAGAAGAGGTTAGCACCATGTGAGGACAAAGATGGAAATCTTTAGAAGTCGCCACCTAGATTTAGGTTTAGGACCTTAGAAATTGGAAATCTCACCCCAAAATAAAACTTCGATTGACTCATGACCTTTAGATTGGAATTCTGGTCCATCAGAGATTGGGTAAACATCAGGTTACGATTATGGGAAGGGGTTAGGCACCCAAACCGCCTGATCGAAATCGGTCTCCTATACATTTCCTATGCTAGACTATATTTGTTAAGCCAAACCAAACTAAGTGGTTTGATATCATTGAACCGAATCTGTATCCATCAGATTGCCTATGTATTACAAAATTATTCTGAAAATCAGGTTCACCATCGTAGTTCAGGTGTGATTAAAGTTTATGGCTGTGATTTATGCTTGTGCATGATTAAGTTCTTTGTTCAAGTTGAAATTTATGCTTGAAAGGTTGAGAAATCCTATGGGTTAGGATCTGGATAGTCCATGTGGACTGATAGATAGTCCTAGTGGATCTAAGAATAATCCTATTTGGGTTGAAATATGGATAACCCATTTTGGGTTGGAATGTGGATAACCCTATGTGGGTCAAAATGTGGATAAATATCCTAGGGGATCTATGGATAGTCCAAGTGGACTAAGGTTTGGATCTAAATTTGGGTTTCTCCCAAATGGCCTATGTATCCTAGGGTTTGCCCTAGAAATCACAATCCGTGTAGTTCGAAATTGGATAACCCTATTTGGGTCAAAATGGGGCTTGGATTGAAATGGTTGAATATCCTAGGGGATCTATGGGTAGTCCGAGTGGACTAAGGTGTGGATAACCCTATTTGGGTTAAAATATGGGGGATATCCTAGTGGACTATGGATAGTCTGAGTGGATTAAATTGTGGATCCGAATTTGGGTTTCTCCCAAATGGCCTACGTATCCTAGGGTTTGACCTAGGAATCAGAATCCACGTAATTCTGGCTGGATAACTTGTTCTAGGTTAATGATTGAGAACCTATTCTAGGTTTAGGGTTTAGAACCTATTCTAGGTTTAGGGTTTATAACCTATTCTAGGTTTAGGGTTTACCGAGGGGCAAATCGTCCTAAATTACCCTTTTCATTCTGAATTCTAATTTTGGAAGGTTTGGCAAAGAATTCTCTTTCTTTATTAAGGTTTTATTATTTCCATTATGCCCTTCCCAAGAATGTGGGTGTCTAAATGCACGTCCCTACACCTAATATGTTTGCTAGGTGTACAGATATGGCAGTTCGACTAATGTGTTGCATAAATTAAGTTATTGTCCAAAATAAAATATTCTATCTAAATATGGCATATAAAACATTTACGGCAAGAAATTCACATTTAGTAAGATTATTAAAAATCTCTCAAATATGGCATGTATTACAAATAAGGCAAGAGCCTATATGGCATGATCTAATATGCTATCTTCTAAGCATGGCAAGACCTAATATGACCATTTTTAGGGTTTTTTACCCTAATTGCTATTTTCTTTTCATTTTTGGGGTTTTTCACCATAATTGCTATTTTCTTTTCATTTAGGGTTTTCTACCCAAATTGTTATTTTCTTTCCATTTTCAATGTTTTCTACCCTAATTGCTATTTTATTTTCATTTTTTAGGGTTTTCTACCCTAATTGCTATATTCTTTTCATTTTTAGGGTTGTCTCCTCTAATTGTTATTTTTCAATTTATCTCTTTCCAAGACGAATATGGCGAATAAAAACATTCCAACTATAGCAGTGGTAGTAATCCAAACATAGCATGTACGAGCATTCCAAATAAGACAACATGTCAATCGAACAAAATATGTGTATCACGTGTATAAAAAAAATATATGTATGATCTAATGGTTTTGATTCCACATATAACGCTAATCCAGCGGTTCAAATCCTTCTAAAACATTCATAATGACAATCCAACGGTTCAAACCATTTATAATGATAATCCAACTGTTCAGACTCATTTAAATCACTCCTAAAGATGATCCAATGGTTCAGATTACTCAAAATCATTGACAATGAAGATCCAATGGTTGAAATCGCTCATGATGATAATTCGACCGTTCAAAATCATTTAAATCACTTCCGATGGCAATCCAATGGTTCAGATCACTCAAGATAAAAATCCAACCGTTTAGATGCACTTAAATCAATCATGATGATAATCCAATGATTTAGATGCATTTAAAACATTCATGGTGAAGATCCAACTGTTCAGATTCATAATTAACATCCAATGACTGATACATCATATCATCACATGATCCAAGATCAACAGCCATGTTTTAATCATATGAAATTCTCAAGATTGATGGTCATATTTCATTCACATGAAATTCTCAAGATTGATGGCCGAACTTTATTCCCATTAAATACTCAACATCAAAAATCGGATTTTCATTGCAATAAATATTCAATATCCAAGATCTGATTTCATCCATATCAAAGATCGGAGGCATGATCAAGGTGATGATGAGAGATTAGATCTAAGGGTCAGGGGATGAGCTGACCAAGCATGGAGGTATTCGGTGATGTGCCGCAAAGTGGGTGGTAAATGATATGGTTATGGTTGTACTGAGGTTGGGAATGAAATTAAAAATGGATGGTGGTATGGCTCACGATTTTGGGCAGCCGCAAGGTGAATGAATGGATGCACAGATGGTGCCATGGGGTTTAAACATGGCATCGATAATAATAAAAAGAATAAAGAAGAGAGGGTTTACCTGGTTTTTAGATCTTCTCTTCTTCTTCTCCACTCTTCGGCTCTCCCAATCGGTCTCTCATTTTCCCTCCATCTCAGCCCTCTATCTTCTCGACACCTTTCTCTCATATATTTTTTTCCCGAATCCCTCTCTCTCTCTTTCTCTCTCTCACCCTTCTTTCGGTTTACTCCCCTCCTTCTCCATTTTGCTTTTTCTATTTTTTTATTCTCCCACTCCCTCTCTCTCTCTCTCTCTCTCTCTCTCTCTCTCCCCCCTTCCCTTTGGATTCTCCTCTCCTTTTTTTTATTTTTTTTCTTCTTCTCCACCGCCCAATCTCTCCCTTTGTTTTTTTCTTTTTTTTTATTCTCGAATTCTCACCGCTCTCTCTCTCCCCGATCTTCTCCTTTTGGTTTCCTTTTTTTCTGTTTTTTATTCCTTTTTTATCACCTCTCTCTCTCTCTCTCTCTCTCTCTTCTCCCGATCTTCTCCTCTTCTCCTCGATTCTTTCTTTTTTCTGTTTTTTATTCCTTTTTCTCTTCCTTCCACCGCCCTCTCTCTCTCTCCCTCTCTCAATCTTATCAGATTTTCCTCTTTCTTTTTCTATTGTTTTTTTTCTTTTTATATTTTTTCTTTCCTTCTTCAACTTCTCCACCTGTCCGCCCTCCCTCTTCTTTCCTTTTTCATGATTCTTTCTTTTTTTAATTAGATCCTTAACTTGCTTTTTACATATAAAACATATATATAAATATATAATATATTAATATATTAATATATATAATATAATATACATATAAGATATATGTATATATTATATGATATATTATAATATATTATAAATTATATAATAATATATAAGGAAATATATGCATATGCACTGACATGTATTGGATCGGATTGACAAGGATTGATTGGGTTGGGCCAAACTGGCTTGAGTTAAGCTAAGTTGACTGGATTGACTGGAATTAATTGGCTTGGGCCAAGACGGGCTTGGGTTGAGCTGAGTTGACTGGATTGACTGGAATTAATTAGGTTTTTTCTCTCTATCATTTCATGGGCCATTTCCACTGTCATCCCGCACGAAATTTTTTGATAGCCTTTATTCCAAATTTTTTACGTTCACTTTGTAGAACACTAAAAATGAGAAATATTGGAGCTTGAATCACCTCATTTGGAAATAAAATGACCAACTTATGAATTTCTGAAGTTTAAGTAGGCCCATTATCGATAATTTGGCTGACCCTTCTGCATGGGATCCTTCGGGGACTTCTACTAAAAATCCTTTACGTCCACTTTGTAGAGTACTAAAAATGGAACATAATGAAACTGAAACCACCTGATTTGGATATGGAGTGACCAAAATATGAATTTTCGAAGATTAAATGACCATTTCCATGTGTAATTTTGCATGGGACCCTCCGGAGACTTCTACCCGAGATTTTCCATGTCCACTTTGTAGGATATCACAAATGAAGAATAATGGCCTTGGAATCATCTGAATCCGACGTAGAACGGAAAAGATATGAAGCTTTGAAGTTCTAACGATAATTTTGCATGAAAGCTCGCATAAGGCCCACTGATGACTTCTGCTTGGGATTTTTCACGTCCACTTTGAAGAAGACTGAAAATAAGGAATATTGCCTTTGAATCATCTGATTCTGATATCAAATGACCAAGATATGATGTTTTGAAGTTTGAATGATAATGCATGCATCGTACGATAATTACGTAAATGCCCTTGCACTTTCAAACTACGATATCTTCCTTGTTGGAAGTCAGAATTTGATGATTCCGGTCTCATTTCGAAGATAATTTCACAACCTATTCATCTAAGTAGATAATAGCCCATGACCCTACTGTGGGGTTCAGTGGAGAATCACAAATCTTTGAGTTAAAGGCCAGAATCCTACCATATTGGTTCACTTATGCAGAGGGTGGCAAAAATGGGGTGCTTACAGATGCCCCACTTTAGCCGAGATTGTTACCAATTGATGGCTGAAGATAAAAGAACCACATTTTTGGGATATGAGTGAGATTGCTTATTGGGCTGCACTTAGGGTAATTTGTCCTAAACTGCCTACGTATTCTAAGGGTGTCCTAGAAATCAAGCCCAGAACGTAGTTCGACTGGCAAGAAGATTTGCCCTTCTTGGAAAATTGATGATTGTTCTTCTTATATGAAGCTAGGCTGTGAATACAAGGCTCATTTGTAGGCTGAGAACCTCTTCTTGCTGTGGTGACTCATGATGCAAGGTATGTGCGGGCTTGGACCCGGCTTGATCAATTTGTAGGCTGATTGTCACACCCTAATTCTACACTATTCAGAATGGTGTGATGAACCGCTAACAAACCAATGGTTCAACCAGGATCTCGAGTAGGCTATATCCGTGTTATCTGAACCCCATACATTCACATTCATAATCAGAGAAAATATATAATAGCGGAAGTCTTATAGTAAAACGAACTGAGAATCTATTGCGATATTAATATTTAAATAAAAAGTTATTCTGTATCAACAAAGACATAAATAAATATCAAATACATGTCTTTAATAAATCCAAATAAAGGAAACTAGAAAAATATCTAATCGAATACACTTGAGTTGCACTCGTAAGAGGAGTCATGTGTATCCACTTCAGCTTCAACTACCATCGCTGCCACGTTCCCGTACTCTGGAGCATTGATATAATCTTCAACGGTTGTACCTGCATCATCAACTAAAAATATTCGACGTCGAGGGGTGAGCACAATACATATGCATGCAATCAATTCATATCTTTGGTCTGGTTTTACGTTTGCATTGTGCTATAGAAAGGATAGGTGGCCGCCGCACCTCTATGCACGAGAGTGTGGATACGCCCGATGACTCTTACCGTCGCCCACAGCACCCAAATGTACATTGTACAACGAAGGTCACATATATCGATGCACAACTCCATACCAACAAATGAACCCCTGATGGCTAGGGCTGTAAACGGGGCTCGCTACTAACCGATCCTAGTGTCAAACAATGTATCCAAGGCCTCGCCCCAGCATCCCTCAGAGCACCCGTATAGATAGAGCTAAGGCCCCCCGGTAGAGTATAGGACTCAAGGACCGAGACCCTCCTTGATGCCCTACATCGCAATAGTTCTGCTAAGGTAATGGCGATACGACGATGCTAATGCATAGGACTTGAGTCAGAGATAGAGCTAAAGTGTCCGGATCAAACATCGCATAACACCTCCCATGATGCCCTACTCGCATCAAGCACACTAACCACACACAAACATTCACATGCCTATTCCTAGCATCAACTCATCATCATCATGTTATAAGTAAACAAAGTTAAATATGCATGAACAATAATAGCAAGAATATTGGATGACATGTTGAATGCACATTACAAGCATATTTGCATAGTATCAAGCATAGCATTGGACTCAAGAAAATAAAAGTAGTTTATTATTAACCAATTAGTTTAGGTCTTGTTTCCTCACCTTAGCTTGTTAAAAGATCATCTTTTAAGCTTTAGAAACACCTTTATAATGTTATTATATTGCTAGAAGACCTAACAAAGTCGATAGAATTTAATTAGAATTTATTCAGAATTTAAAAACCATTCTGTTAACTGAGGGTCGGAGGTAGGGTCGGAGTCAAGATCGACCCTGGGTGCGACCCTCCCCATTCTGGACTTCCCGAACACTGAGGGTCAATCCTCAGGATCACATAGGGTCGGATGGTCATCGACCCTCTGTGCGACCCTCGGTGGATTTTGGTCAATTTCCCTCCTTTTAGTCCATTCTTCGTGTTTGGGGTCCTATGGCTTTCTCCTACAGTCCATTCAACATTCATTCCATGGTCTAGAGCCATGAATCATCCACCTAGATAGCTTTCATGTAATCTCCCATAGTTTTCTATGAAAACCTAACCATGGGTTGATGGTTTGGGTTTCTCCGAGATCATACTCTCATCATTATCTAACCTAAGGTCTGTAGAAACTCATGGAATTAGTATCCATACCTGAGAAGAATACTCCTTCTCTGCAACTCTTCTCCTTTTTGCTTTTTTCTCTCCCTTGCTTTTCTTCTTCTTCTTTCCCTTCTCTTCTCTTTCTCTCAATTCAATTAGGGTTGTAAAAGGAGTGAAAGAGGCTTAGGGACGTCCTATTTATAGAGTAGAAACATCCTAAAATAAGTCCCTTTGAGATTAGAAAAGAATCCAAATCGAAAATTAGGAAATTTCCTAATTTCAGTTTCGGCGGCAACTGAGGATCGATGGGAGGGTCAATGATCCCGTCGACCCTAGGTTCTTAAGATGTCCGACCCTCCCTATAAAACAGAGAGTCTGACTTTCTGTTTTAGGGGGGTCCGACCCTCCTTAGCTGGGTATGCGACCCTCCCCTTAAATTGAGTGTTTTAGGGTCGATTTGATACCTAGGATCTCGATCTCCTTCACGCCCTTAGTCCATTTGACTCGACCGTGATGGGTAAACCTGGTTCAAGGTGATAAGACCGGGTTAGATTGACACAGGTCTTACAACTCCCCCTACTTATAAAAATTTCATCCTCGAAATTATACATACCTTCTGAATCAAATAAGTGAGGGTATTGCTTTCGCATGGCATTTTCTTCTTCCCATGTGATTTCTTCCATGTCTCTACTTTTCCATGTGACCTTAACATAATAGATATCTCGGTTGCATAGACGTTGAACTTTTCGACTGGTGATCTCCGTTGGTGTTACTTCAAATGTCAAATCATCAGTCAATTATGATAAATCTACTGTCAACACGTGTGCTGGATCCTTGACATACTTCTTCAATAGGAAAATATGAAATACGTCATGCACACTTGACATAGATGGTGGTAGTGCTAACTGATAAGCCACTTTCCCACGCATAGCTAAAATCTCATACGGCCCGACATATCTTGGACATAGTTTCCCTTTTTGTCCGAACCTTTTCAATCCTCGCATTGGCAATACCTTCAAGAATACTTTATCACCTACAGCGAACTCAAGATCTCTGCGTCGAGTATCTGCATATTGCTTCTGTTGGTTCTGAGCTGTTCTCACTCTTTCCTTGATAATGTCGACCACTCGACAAGTCTCTTCAACAAATTCCGGTCCAATAATACTACGTTCTCCCACTTCATTCCAAAACAAAGGAGTTCGACACTTTCTGCCCTACCATACTTCATAAGGTGACATCTGTATAGTAGCCTGATAGCTATTGTTATAAGCGAACTCGATCAGTGGTAATCTTTTATCCCATGATCCCTTGAAGTCAATTTTACACATGCTCGTAGCATATCTTCTAGAATCTGGATTGTACGCTCTGACTATCCATCTGTCTGTGGGTGGAATGCAGTACTGTACTTCAATGTTGTACCCATAGCCTTTTGCAATCCCTTCCAAAACTTGGAAGTAAATCATGGATCTATGTCGGACACAATGCTTTCTGGTACACCGTGTAATCGAACAATATTATCCACATACAGCTTTGGTAACCTTTCCAGGTTATACTGAGGTCGTATTGGTATGAAGCGAGCTATTTTAGTCAGACGGTCTACAATCACCCAAACTGCGTCAACTACTCGAGGAGTCAGTGGTAATCCCGTGACGAAGTCCATAGTGATGCAGTCCCATTTCCATGCTAGTTCCAGTAACGGTTGTAACAGTCCTGCGGGTCGTTGTCGTTCAGCTTTTACTTTCTGACAATTTAGGCATTGAGACACGAACTTAGCTACATCTGCTTTCATTCCTATCCACCAATACAATTTCTTTAGATCATGATACATTTTTGTACTTCCAGGATGTATCGAATAGATGGTGGTATGGGCTTCTTTCGTCAGTCGGTGTCTAATGTCCATACTTTCTGTTTCAGGTACACTTATTCTTCCTTTATATTTCAGTACTTTCTCTTTGTCCAAGGTGAACTCCGGATTAGTCCTACCTTTCTCGATATCTTCTTGTACTGTTCTCAGATAAGGATCTGATTTATTATCTGTCTTCATTTCATCCATTATATTCGGTATAATTTTCAATGCAGCGAACATATTGGAAAATCGATGAATAAACCCTTGGTTGGCCGATCCATCCATTGTATCTATCACATACTGCTCACTGTCGTGATTGAATACCATTCTTGTAGTACACATTGCTGCGGTTGTACTAACCTCTCCTTGAGATTTTATCATTGCTTTTCTGCTCAACGCATCTGCTACTACGTTAGTTTTCCCCGGATGATACTGAATATCACAATCATAGAATATCACAATCATAGTCCTTCGATAGTTCCAACCATCTTCTTTGTCTCATATTCAATTCTTTCTGATTAAATAAATAAGTAAGATTTTTATGGTCCGACTTAATCTAAAATTTCTCTCCGTATAGGTAATGTCTCCATATCTTGACAGCATGTACTACTGCCGCTAACTCCAGATCATGAGTGGGATAATTTTTCTCATGTACCTTTAACTGTCTTGAAGCATAAGCAATCACTTGCTCTCCTTGCATAAGCACACATCCTAATCCCAGTCCTGACGCATCAGTGTATAAGGTAAATGTCTGTCCTGGAACAGGAATAGTCAAAATCAGAGCGGATATGAATTTGGTCTTCAATGTCTGGAATCACTTCTCACATTTATCCATCCACACAAACTTTTCACCTTTCTTAGTCAGACTGGTGAGAGGTACTGCAATCCAAGAATAGTCTTCCACGAATCTCCGATAATAACCATCGAGACCCAGAAAACTTATCATTTCTGAAATGCTTCTTCCCACTTTACAATAGCCTCGATCTTGCTGGGGTCCACTTTGATTCCATCAGCGGATACTACATGGCCTAGGAAGGCGACTTCACTTAGCCAAAACTCACACTTGGTAAATTTGGCATATAACTTCTCTTTTCGTAAATGCTATAGAGCAGCATTTAGGTTCTTGACATGGGTTTCCTTATCCTTGGAGTATACCAATATATCATCAATAAATACTATAATCGACGTATCCAACATATCGTGGAAAACCCGGTTCATTAGCTCCATGAAAGTTGCTGGTGCGTTTGTTAATCCAAAAGACATGACCAAGAACTCATAATGTCCATATCTGGTCCTGAAAGCTTTCTTAGGAATATCACCTTCTTTAATCTTCAACTGATGATAGCCCGACCGAAGGTCGATCTTAAAAAATAATTTTGCTCCTTGCAATTGATCGAACAAGTCATCGATCCGAGGTAGTGGGTATCAATTCTTTATTGTCAGTTTATTCAACTCCCGATAATCGATACATAATCGAACGGTTCCGTCCTTCTTCTATACAAATAATACCGGTGCTCCCCATGGTGATATACTGGGTCGAATATAACCCTTCTCCAGCAGTTCCTGTAGTTGCACTTTCAATTCCTTCAGTTCAGTAGGAGCCATTCTATAAGGTGCTTTTGATACTGGTGCGGCCCCAGGTATAAGGTCTATCACAAACTCGGTGGCTCTGTCGGGTGGTAATCCTGGTAATTCCTCCAGAAATTTGTCGAGATAGTCCCACACGGCATCAATATCTTCCATTCGTGGTGCTTCCTTGGTTAGGTCGACCACTGATACTAGATACCCGACTGCCCCCTTCTCAAGGAACTTCATATCCTACAGTGCTGAGAGTATCAGCTTGCGTCAGTGGGGAAGTTTGGTTTCCAAAAAACTAAATTCTGCTCCTTCTTTGTCTTTGAATGTTAGCTTCTTTTCGGCGCATAATAGGGTTGCAGAATGCCGAGCTAACCAGTCCATTCCCAAGATGACATCAAAGTCTGCCATCTCAAGTTGTATCAAGGTTGCAGCTAAGGTTTTCTCGCCAATGAGAACTGGACATGGTCCATAACCTTTCTCTAATTCCACTTCTAACCCCATTGGTGACCGTACAAGTAGTTTGTAGTCCAATGTTTTGATGGGTAAATTCAACTTCTTTCCAAATGACACAGATAAAAATGAATGAGTAGCTCCTGAATCAAAGAGTACTCTGGCGGATATGCCATTTATAGGTACGATACCTATGATTTGTTTTACTTAGTCTACATGCTCATACAATGTAATTACAACTTAAAAGGCTTCAGTCATACTTATGACCACATCGGGTAATGCGGCAGCATCCTCAAATGTAACAGCATACACTCATCCTTGATGTTGTGGCTACTGAGGTTTAGGACACTCTCTCATCATATGTCCTACTTGATTGCAGTTATAACATCTTGGACTCTCAGTATTTGGCTTTGGTTGCTACTGAGCTGCTTGAATGGTCTTGGGTGCAGCGGTGAAATTCTGAGTATGGAAAGGCTTGTATGTCCTGTTATTACCTCCTTTGTAAGAGTTTCCAGCTGTCCTTTTCACACCTCTGTTTTGTATAAAATAGCTTTCCTTCTGGCTTGATTCAATAACTCGAGCAATTTGAACAGCTTCATTATATATCTTCTTTTCCAAGCCCAGAACGTGCTCTCTGATGCTTCCTCTAAGTCCCGTGACAAACCTACGGGTCTTAGTGTCTTCTTCTTGCATACTAAGTGGTGCAAAGAAATACAGCTCTTCGTAACGCTGTTGATATGCATCCACTGACATTTGTCCCTGATATAAACTCAGGAATTCTTTCTCCATTGAATCTCTGAAGCTTCGGGGAAAGTACATCTCGAAGAACGCTTCTTATATAGGCCCACGTCAATAGGGCGTGCTTGGTCAGTAGATATGCCCTGGTAGATTTCCACCAATGATGTGCATCACCCTTTAGCATGAAGGTGGCACATAGTACTTTTTCTTCTTCCGTGTTAGTCATCATGATGAAGTTTCTCTCCATCTCGTTGATCCAATGTGCTGGCCATAACGGATCCGACGGTTTATTGTTAAATTCCTTGGGCTTCATCTTCAAAAATCTCTCAACCAGTCGAGAATGATCCAGCTGATTTTGGGGATATGCCCCAAACATGGGTTGTGGATACTAATAGTTAACCTGAGCTGCTTCTGGTCCTGGTACTGGAATCCATGCAGCTGGTGGTTGAGGTGTTTGAGGTGTTGGGTGATTACCCACTGGTGCTGTGTCACACCCCAATTCCATACTATTCAGAATGGTGTGATGAACCCCTAATAAACCAACGGTTCAACCAGGATCTCAAATAGGCTATCCCCGCGTTATATAAACTTACACACATCCGTAATCATAATCAGAGTAAATACACAATAGCGAAAGTCTTATAATAACATGAACTGAGAAACTAAGATGATATTAGTAATTTAATAGCAAATTATTCTATTCTCAACTGAGACATAAATATTTAAATACCAAATACATGTCTTAATAAATCCAATAAAGAAACCTATAAAATATCTAATCAAATACACACGAGTTGCACTCGTAAGAGGTTTCGTGTGTATCCACTTCAGCTTCAGCTTCCATTGCTGCCACGTTCCCGTACGCAGACGCATTCATATAGTCTTCAACGGTATAACCTGCACCATCAACTAAAAATATTCGACGTCGAGGGGTGAGCGCACATCACGGCTCAGTGAGTTGCTAAAACAATGCAACAATACATATGCATGCAAATCAATTTATATCATTGGTCCGGTTTAAAGTTTATAGTATGCAATAGAAAGGTTTAGGTAGTCAAAGGTCGCGTTTATTGACCCCGCCTCTATACACGAGTGTGTGACGCCACCCGAAGATCACGTTTATCGTCGACTCACATGCACCCAATCATGAACATTATATAACAAAGGTTACGTTAATTGCTATATAGTGCCATACCAACACGTAAGCCCCTGCTGGCGAGGGCTGCAAACTGGGCTCGCAACTAACCAATCCTAATGCCAAAAGTGTATCCAAGGCCTCACCCTAGCATCCCTCAGAATGTCCATAGAGATAGAGCTAACGCCCCCCGGTAGAGTCAGAGACTACAAGGACCGAGACCACCTCCCCTGATACTCTACGACATAATAGTTCTGCTAAAGTAATGGTGATACGACGATGCCAATGCACAAGACTTGAGTTAGAGATAGAGCTAAAGTGCTGAGACCCGCCAAAGGTTAACGTTTATTAACGTTCTCATCACACCTCCCTTGATACTCGCTCGCATCAAGTACATCAACCTCACACATACAAGCACATGTCTATTCCTATCATCATCATCATCATCATCATGTTATAAACAATAAAGTAAATATGCATGAACAAGTAATAGAAATATTGGATGGCATGCTGTATGCACATTACAAACATATTCGCATAGAATCAAGCATGGCATAGGACTCAAGAAATAGAAAACAATTTTTGTTATTAACCAATTTAGTTTGGAGTTTTGGTTCCTCACCTTAGCTTGCTATAAGATGCTTTTCCAAGCTTTAGAATCACCTTTACAGTGTTATTATATTGCTAGAAGACCTAACAAAGTCGATATAATTTAATTAGAATTAATTTCAGATTTAAAAACTATTCTGTTAACTGAGGCGGAGGTAGGGTCGGAGTCCTGATCGACCCTGGGTGCGACCCTCCCCAGATTCTGAACTTCCCAAACACTGAGGGTCGATGATCAGAATAACCTAGGGTCGGATGGTCATCGACCCTCGGTGCGACCCTCTGTGCACTTTGGTCCAATTCCCTCTTTTTAATCCATTCTTCATTTTTAGGGTCCTATGGCTTGCTTCTACATTCCATGGTCTGGAACCACAAATCAACCACCTAGATAGCTTTCATGCATTCTTCTATGGTTTCCCATGAAAACCTAACCATAGCTTGATGGTTTGGGTTTCTCCGAGATCACACTCTCTCCAATAACTATCTTAAGGTCTGTAGAAACTCATGGAATTAGTATCCATACCTGAGAAGATTACTTTTTCTCTGAAATTCTTCTCCTTTTTGCTAAGTTATCTTCCTTGCCTTTTTTCTTCCTCTTTTCCTTCTCCTCTCTTTCTCTCAATTCAATTAGGGTTGTGAAAGGAGTGAAAGTGGCTTAGGGACGTCCTTTAAATAGAGTAGGAATATCCCAAAATAAGTCCCTTTGAGATTAGGAAAGAATCCCAATCGAAAATTAGGAATTTCCTAATTTTATTTTCTTACGGCAACCGAGGGTCGATGGGAGGGTCGATGATCCCGTCGACCCTAGGGTTCTAAGCTGTCCGACCCTCCCTTCAAAACTGAGGGTCTGACTTTCTATTTTGGGTGGTCCAACCCTTCTTAGCTGGGTATGCGACCCTCTGCCTATTTTAAGCATTTTTGGGTCGATTTGATACCTGGGATCTCGATCTCCTTCACGCCCTTGGTCCATTTGGCTCGACCATGACGGGTAAACCTGGTTCAAGGTGGTAAGACCGGGTTAGATTGACACGGGTCTTACATGCTGCACTGGCTTGTCCAGTCTGCATGGGTGTAGCATGAGCGGCTTGGAACATAACTCCCATTGCAACTTGCATTTGGGCCTGTGCATGTTGCATCTGTTGCAGCTGCTGTGTTAAATTCATTACCACCGTTGCCAACTCTGGTGGTGGAGGTGGCAAATTTATAGGATTTGCCTGATCTGGATTTCCTGGTACATATATATTCTCCTGGCTAGTTTCCTCCACACGTGGTGGTGTTGGAACTGCATTTCTGCTCTGTCTGGTTACTCTATGTCCAGACATAATTTCTTCTAAGATTGGTGGTGCCTGAAAATCATCAAAATAGGTGAGAAATCATTGATACTTCATGTAGGCATGCTAACCGATGTAAAATTTCAAATTTCAACTCATTTTATAAAAGAAATACTGTCTCTTCTATGCAGGGTCGATGGTATGTCCGACCCTCAGTATCTGACCCTGGGAATGACCTGTTCTTCCCGAGAGCTGAGGGTCGATGGGAGGGTCGATGGGTATCCGACCCTCAGTATCCGACCCTGGGTTTTCTGTCAGATTCCCGAGAGTCGAGGGTCGATTGCTTGTAAGACCCATGTCAATCTAACCCGGTCTTACCACCTTGAACCAGGTTTACCCATCATGGTCGAGTCAAGTGGACCAAGGGCGTGAAGGAGATCGAGATCCCAGGTATCAAATCGACCCAAAAACACTTAAAAAGAGGGAAGGGTCGTACACCTAGCTAAGCAGGGTTGGACCTCCCAAAACAGAAAGTCAGACCCTTAGTTTTGAAGGGAGGGTCGACGGGATCATCGACCCTCCCATTGACCCTCGGTTTCTGCCGAATATAGAAATTAGGAAATTTCTATATTTTTTTATTGGGATTCTTTCCAAATCTCAGAGGGACTTATTTAGGATGTTCCTACTCTATTTAAAGGACTTCCCTAAGCCACTTTCACTCCTTTCACAACCCTAATCGAATTGAGAGAAAGAGAGGAGAAGAAAAAGAGGAAGAAGAAAGGGAAGGAAGAGAACTTAGCACAAAGGAGAAGAATTTCAGAGGAAAAGTTATCTTCTCAGGTATGGATACTAATTCCATGAGTTTCTACAGACCTTAGGATAGTTATTGGAGAGAGAGTGATCTCAGAAAAACCCAAACCATCCATCCATGGTCAGGTTTCCATGGAAAACCCTAAGAGAATGCAGGAGAGCCATCTAGGAGGATGATTCATGGTTTCAGACCATGGAATGAATGTTTAATGGAATGTAGAAGCAAACCATAGGACCCCAAACACGAAGAATGGATTAAAAGTGGAAATTGGACCAGAGTGCACCGAGGGTCGCACCCAGGGTCGATGACCATCCGACCCTAGGTGTTTCTGACCATCGACCCTCAGCATTCGGGAAGTCCAGAAAGAGGGGAGGGTCGATAGACCCATCGACCCTAGCATCGACCCTAGCATCGACCCTCAATTGACAGAATGGTTTTTAAATTCAGAATTAATTCTAATTAAATTCTATCGATTTTGTTAGGTCTTCTAGCAATATAATAACATTGTAAAGGTGAATTTAAAGCTTGGAAAAGTATCTTATAGCAAGCTAAGGTGAGGAACCTTAACCCCAAACTAAATTGGTTAATAATAAAGTGTTTTCTATTTCTTGAGTCCTATGCTATGTTTGATTCTATGCGAATATGTTTGTAATGTGCATACAGCATGCCATCCAATATTTCTATTACTTGTTCATGCATATTTACTTTATTGTTTATAACATGATGATGATGATGATGATAGGAATAGGCATGTGTTTGTATGTGTGTGGTTGATGTGCTTGATGCGAGCGAGTATCAGGGGAGGTGTGATGAGAACGTCAATAAACGTTAACCTTTGGTGGGTCTCAGCACTTTAGCTCTATCTCTAACTCAAGTCTTGTGCATTGGCATCGTCGTATCGCCATTACTTTAGCAGAACTATTATGTCGTAGAGTATCAGGGGAGGTGGTCTCGGTCCTTCTAGTCTCTGACTCTACCGGGAGGCCTTAGCTCTATCTCTATGGACATTTTGAGGGATGTTGGGGTGAGGCCTTGGATATACTGTTTGGCATTAGGATTGGTTAGTTGCGAGCCCAGTTTGCAGCCCTCGCCAACAGGGGCTTACGTGTTGGTATGGCACTATATAGCAATAAACGTAACCTTTGTTATATAATGTTCATGGTTGGGTGCATGTGAGTTGACGATAAACGTGATCTTCGGGTAACGTCACACACTCGTGTATAGAGGCCGAGTCAATAAACGCGACCTTTGGCTACCTCAACCTTTCTATTGCATACTGCAAACTTTAAACCGGACCAAAGATATAAATGGATTTTTTCCATGCATATGTATTGTTGCATTGTTTTGGCTACTCACTGAGCCGTGATGGGTGCTCACCCCTCGACGTCGAATATTTTTAGTTGATGATGCAGGTTATACCGTTGAAGACTACATGCACGCATCTGCGTACAGAAACGTGGCAGCTACGGAAGCTGGAGCTGAAGATGATACACACGACTCCTCTTGCGAGTGCAACTCGTGTGTATTTGATTAGATATTTTATAGGTTTCTTTTATTGCATTTAATAAAGACTTGTATTTGATATTTAAATATTTATGACTCAGTTCTCAGATAACCAACCGATGTTAGTTCTTAGTTCATTTATTTGCTATTAAATTATTGATATCATCTTAGTTCTCAGTTTATTTATTTACAAGATTTCCGCTATTGTGTATTTACTATGATTATGATTGTGGATGCATGTAAGTTTGGATAACGCGGGGATAGCCTATTTGAGATCCTGGTTGAACCGTTGGTTATTTAGCGGTTCATCACACCATTCTGAATAGTACAGAATTGGGGTGTGACAACTTGGTATCAGAGCTTCTCAGGCCTTGCCCGCCAAACTGACACCCATTCAAGACCATTGTGAACTGAGATAGGATAAATTAAAAGCTTTAATGCAAACACATTGTAAGCACCAGTGATGATTGAGACCAAATTTAAAAAGAGAATAATGCATCTATTAAAGGGAAAACAAATTACATACAATGAATGAGAGAAACAAAATGTATATACATAACTAAAGCAGAGTACAGTCCACAACCCGGACAGTTACTCTGTAGTACAAGGGAAAAATAAAAGTACAATCAAGAAGCTGGAGGCGAAGGAGGAGGCGGGGCCTCACGATCCCGGTCATAGTCCTCAGCATAGACTCTAGTCAACCAGGCTATCTGAGTCTGGGTCGTCTATAGACTAGCTGTGAGACCGGCTATCCTCTGATCAGTCGCACGCTGCACCTCTAGGAGCTCTCCCATCCGCGCGTCTGATGCATGCTAAGCAGCCAACAGCTCATCCATCCTCAGATCAGATCTACCCTGAGCATCCCTGACCTCCTGCAGCAACTCCATCATGGCTGAAGGTGGAAGTGAAGGATCAGCCGAGTGGGAAGGACCAGCCTCAGGTGCAGGAGCCGCCGCAGAAGAAGTACCCACTCCAGCCGCATGTGTAGGTGAAGGCAGTGGTATCGAGTCGACGTCCATATACATACGATCATCATCGTCGACCGGATCCACACGAACTCTAGCAGCAGCCGCAGCAGCCTCAGCATCAGCCATCTCGACCCAAGTGTGAGGGCGCACCATCGCGTTCCTCTCCTCATCACTAACCTCAGCATCTCGCAGCCCCATCTTGCAGATAGCCTCCCAATCTAGAGGCGACAAAAAGGTCTTCTCCTGGATCTTCTCATCTACCAGATCCACCCCCATACGGGTTAGTAACACTGTAATCATGCATCCATAGGGTAGATTACCCCTATGATCGGATAATGTAGCACTAATCATAGTCCGCATGATGATGTAGGGAAGACAGACGGGCTGACGAGTGCAGATGCTGTATATAAAAAACTGTGTCAGCTGAGAGACCCTCTCATAGTGCCCACTCTACGAGATTAGATTATGCTGGATAATCTTACAGAAGACCCGTGGAGCTGGACGCAAGTAGCAGGCTCTCATCTGCCATCGATCAGGATGTAGCAACTGGTTGTCGATCTCTGCTCTCATCTCCATTTCAACAAATTGTGGCTCTCCCCGCAGTACAGTACACCATGGGGCCATTATAGGGAATGCCCAACAGATTGGCCAGCTGCCGATAATCAAAGGAAATGTGTACCCCCTTGACGTAACTAGTGATGCGCAACTCCTGGCCATGCTCAACGTCGTTGTAATTCCCCACCACCTGGAGATTACAATAGAACTGGTGTACCAAGTCTGGACATGTGCACGCGTCGTATGTGATAACAGGGAGCCACCTCATATCACCAAACGCTCCCTCTACATTGAACAAGGCTAGCTCAGCCAAGTTCACCATGCGACCCCCTTCAACATTCTTACGGGCATAGGCAGCATACTGTGCCTCAGCTTCATTCGAAAGGAAGCGAAGTGGATCACGCACTCTGGGTACTTTGGTACGGGCCATAGTATCTGCAAAATAAGAAAGAAAAAGGAAACAAGGAGTTAGTAGGATAAAAATCCAAAATTTTGATTTAATAACGACGTGGGTCGACCATAAAACCCCATTTCTCACCATACAAGTGGGTATTAGAACTTACGTAGGTTAAAACATGTCCTACGACCCACATGCAGTAGGAAATTTTAACTGACGATGTTCAATTTGAAGAAATTCAAGAAAAATCAAAAAATTTGACAAATTAGGGCAAAAAGAGAAAATTTTAAGTTTCTCGATAACCAACCGATGAAACTCAAAAATTTTTGAGGGCTTTCGTTCCTCGAGACACGAATAACAAAAGCCCTCAATAAAAATCGAATTTTTACGATTGGAAAAAGTTTAATTTGGAAAATATGAGTTAAATGGGTAAAAACCTAGAAAAGAAAACCTAAAAACAGGTAAAGATGAGAGGATATACCTGTAGGGATGACGTGGACGCCGAAACCCGGAGTTAAACCGACCAAAAACAGTGGAGTAGCACTGTAACAACTCAGAGAGTAGAGACGAGTCGAAACGGAGGAGGAATAGTGAGAAATGACCCAGAATCGGATCTTAAAAATCTGATTTTTGGTCTGAGGGTCGGACAATTCGACTGGAACAATCGACCCTCGGATCGACCCTCCAATCGACCCTCGGCTCTCGGGAACCTGACAGAAAACTAAGGGTCGGAACTGAGGGTCGGACATCGACCCTTGCATCGACCCTCAGCTCTCGGGAAGATCAGGTCATTCCTAGGGTCGGATACCAAGGGTCGGACATACCATCGACCCTCACCATCGACCCTGCATAGAAAAAACAGTATTTTTTTTAAAATGAGCTACAATTGGAATTGATTATCGGTTAGTGTGCCTACATGAAATATAAATGACTTCTCATCTATTTTGATGATATTCAGGCACCACCAACCACAGAAAAGAATTATGTCCGGACGTAGAGTGACCCGACAGACCCGAAACACAGTCCCACCACCACCACCAGTGGAGGAGACTACTCAAGAGAATAACCATGCACCGGAAAATCCAGAACCGATAAACCCTACAAATTTGCCACCTCCACCACCCGAGCTAGCAACAGTGGCGATGAATCTGGCACTGCAACTGCAGAAGATGCAACACGCGCAGGCTCAGATGCAGGTTGCCATGGGAATAATGTTTCAAGCCACTCAGGCTGCACCCATGCACACAGGACAAGCCAGTGCAGCACCGGTGGGTAACCACCCAGCTCCTCAGACACCTCAGCAACCGGCTACACAGATTCCAGTGCAGGTTCCAGAAGCAGCTCAAGGGAATTACCAATATCCACCCCATATGTTTGGGGCAAACCCCCAGAATCAGCTGGACCACTCCTGACTAGTGGAGAGATTTTTGAAGATGAAACCCAGAGAATTCAACGCCAAGCCGTTTGATCCATTGTGGCCAGCACACTGGATAGACGAAATGGAGAGAAACTTCCTCATGATGACTATTACAGAGGAAGAGAAAGTACTATGCGCCACGTTCATGCTCAAGGGCGACGCACACCATTGGTGGAAATCCACGAAGACCTATCTACTGACCAAGCACGCCCTACTGACATGGACTATATATAAAGAAGCATTCTTCGAGAAATATTTTCTACGAAGCTTCAGAGATTCAATGGAGAAGGAGTTCCTGAGTCTTTATCAGGGACAGATGTCAGTGGATGAATATCAACAGCGTTATGAAGAGCTGTTTTTCTTCGCACCACTGAGTATGCAAGAAGAAGAAAACAAAACCCGTAGGTTTGTCACGGGACTAAGAGGAAGCATCAGAGAAAATGTTCTGGGCTTAGGGAAGAAAATTTACAACGAAGCTGTCCAGATTGCTCGAGTGATTGAATCGAGCCAGAAGGAGAGTTATTTTACTCAGAACAAAGGCATCAAAATGCCAGTCGGAAACTCCTACAACGGAGGCAATAACAGGCCGTATAAGCCTTTCCGTCCTCAGAATATTACTGCTGTAACCAAGACTACTCCAACAGCTCAACCTCAGCCAAAGCCAAATCCTGAAGTCCTGAAGTGTTTTAACTGCAACCAACCGGGACATATGGCAAGGGAGTGCCCTAAGCCCAATTAAAAAATTCCATCAGGGACGTGTATATGCTGTTATGTCTGAGGATGTGACCGCATCACCCGATGTGGTCACAGGTATGACTGAAACTTTTAAAGTTAAAATTACATTGAATGAGCATGTAGACTAAGTAAAGATAAATCACAGGTATTGTACCTATAAATGGCGTACCTGCCAGAGTACTCTTCGATTCCGGAGCTACTCATTCATTTATATCTGTGTCATTTGGAAAGAAGATAAACTTACCCATCAAGACATTAGACTACAAATTACTTGTACGGTCACCGATGGGGTTAGAAGTGGAACTAGAGAAAGGTTATGGACCATGTCCAGTTCTCATTGGGGAACAGATTTTTGATGCAACATTGGTACGACTTGAGATGGCAGACTTCGATGTCATCTTAGGAATGGATTGGTTAGCTCGGCATTCTGCAAATCTGTTATGCGCCGAGAAGAAGCTAACATTCAAAGACAAGGAAGGGGTAGAGTTTAGTTTCTCAGGAACCAAACTTCCCCGGAGACACAAGCTCATACTTTCAGCATTAAAGGCTAAGAAGTGCCTTGAGAAGGGAGCAGTCAGGTATCTAGTATCCGTGGTCGACCTAACCAAGGAAGGGCCATGAATGGAAGATATTGATGTCGTGCGTGACTATCCTGACGTATTTCCGGAGGAACTACCAGGATTACCACCCGACCGTGCCACAGAGTTTGTAATAAACCTGATACCTGGAGCCGCACCAGTATCAAAAGCACCTTATAGAATGGCTCCTATTGAACTAAAGGAATTAAAAGTGCAATTACAAGAACTGCTGGACAAGGGTTATATTCGACCCAGTATATCTCCATGGGGGGCACCGATACTGTTCGTGAAAAAGAAGGATGGTAGCGTTCGATTATGTATCGACTATCGGGAGTTGAACAAACTGACAATCAAGAATCGATATCCACTACCCAGGATCGATGACTTGTTCGATCAGTTACAAGGAGCAAAAGTATTTTCTAAGATCGATCTTCGATCGGGTTACCTTCAGCTGAAGATTAAAGAAGGTGATATTCCGAAGACAGCATTCAGGACCAGATATGGACATTATGAATTTTTGGTTATGTCATTCGGATTAACCAATGACCCGGCAACGTTCATGGAACTTATGAACCGAGTTTTCCACGATATGTTGCATATGTCAGTTATAGTATTTATTGATGATATATTGGTATACTCCAAGGGCAAAGAAACCCATGTCAAGAACCTAAACGCAGCCCTACAGCGTTTAAGGAAAGAGAAACTATATGCCAAATTTTCTAAGTGTGAGTTTTGGCTAAGTGAAGTCGCATTCCTAGGCCATGTAGTATCCGCTGAAGGAATCAAAGTGGACTCCAGCAAAATCGAGGCTATTGTAAAGTGGGAAGCACCAAAGAGCGTTTCAGAAATTAGAAGTTTTCTAGGTCTAGCTGGTTATTATCGGAGATTCGTAGAAGACTATTCTCGGATTGCCGTACCTCTCACCAGTTTGACTAAGAAAGGTGAAAAGTTTGTGTGGACTGACAAATGTGAGGAGATCTTCCAGACATTGAAGGCCAGATTGATATCTGCCCCGATTTTGACCATCCCCGTTCCAGGACAGACGTTTACCTTATAAACCGATGCATCGGGACTGGGATTAGGATGTGTGCTTATGCAAGGAGAGCAAGTGATTGCTTATGCTTCAAGACAGTTAAAGGTACATGAGAAAATTATCCCACTCATGATTTGGAGTTAGCGGCAGTAGTACATGCTGTCAAGATATGGAGACATTACCTATACGGAGAGAAATTCCAGATTAAGTTGGACCATAAAAGTCTTACTTATTTACTTAATCAGAAGGAGTTGAATATGAGACAAAGAAGATGGCTAGAATTATTGAAAGACTATGATTGTGATATCCAGTATCATCCGGGAAAAGCGAACGTGGTAGCGGATGCATTGAGCAGAAAAGCAATGATAAAATCTCAAGGAGAAGTTAGCACGACTGCAGCAATGTGTACCAACGGAATGGTGTTCAATCACGGCAACGAACAGTATGTGATAGATACAACGGATGAATCAGCCAACCAAGCGTTTATTCATCGGTTTTCAAATATGTTCGCGGCATTGAAGATTATACCGGATATAGTGGATGAAGTGAAGACAGCTATCAAAGTAGATCCTTATCTAAGAACAGTACAAGAAGATATTGAGAAAGGTAGGACTAACCCTGAGTTCACCTTGGATGACGAGAAGGTACTGAAATACAAAGGAAGAATATGTGTACCCGAAAGCGAAAAGTATGGACATTAGACACCGACCGATGAAAGAAGCCCATACCACCATCTATTCGATACATCCTGGAAGTACAAAAATGTATCATGATCTGAAGAAATTATATTGGTGGAGGGGAATGAAAGCAGATGTAGCCAAGTTCGTGTCTCAATGCCTAAATTTTCAGAAAGTAAAGGTTGCACGACAAAGACCCACAGGACAGTTACAGCCATTACCAGAACCAGCATGGAAATAGGACTGCATCACTATGGACTTCGTCATAGGGCTACCATTGACTCCTCGAGTAGTTGACGCAGTTTGGGTGATTGTGGACCGTCTGACTAAGACAGCTCGCTTCATACCAATACGACCCCAATATACACTCGAAAGGTTAGCAAAGCTGTATGTGGATAATATTGTTCGATTACATGGTGTTCCAAAAACCATTGTGTCCGATAGAGATCCATGATTTACTTCCAAATTTTGGAAAGGATTGCAAAAGGCCATGGGTACAACGTTGAAGTTCAGTACTGCATTCCACCCATAGACAGATGGACAGTCAGAACGTACAATCCAGATTCTAGAAGATATGCTACGAGCATGTGTGATTGATTTCAAAGGATCATGGGACGAAAAGTTACCATTGATCGAGTTCGCCTATAACAACAGCTATCAGGCTACTATACAGATGTCACCTTATGAAGCACTGTATGGCAGGAAGTGTCGAACTCCTTTGTTTTGGAATGAAGTTGGAGAACGTAGTATTGTTGGACCGGAATTTTTTGAAGAGACTTGTCGAGTGGTCGACATCATCAAGGAAAGAGTGATAATAGCTCAGAACCGTCAGAAGCAATATGCAGACACTCGATGAAGAGATCTAGAGTTCGTCGTAGGTGATAAAGTATTTTTGAAGGTATCGCCTATGCGAGGATTGAAGAGGTTCGGACAAAAAGGGAAACTAAGTCCAAGATATGTCGGGCCGTATGAAATTCTAGCTAAGCGTAGAAAAGTGGCTTATCAGTTAGCACTACTACCATCTATGTCAAGTGTACATGACGTATTTCACATTTCTCTATTGAAGAAGTATGTCAAGGACCCAATGCATGTTTTGACAGTGGATTTGCCAGAATTGACTGATGATTTGACATTTGAAGTAACACCAACAGAAATCACTAGTCGAAAGGTTCAACGTCTACGCAACAGAGATATCTACTATGTTAAGGTCATATGGAAAAGTAGAGACATGGAAGAGATTACATGGGAAGAAGAAAATGCTATGAGAAAGCAATACCCTTACTTATTTGATTCAGAAGGTACATACAATTTTGAGGACGAAATTTTTATAAGTTGGGGGGAGTTGTAAGACCCGTGTCAATCTAACCCGATCTTACCACCTTGAACCAGGTTTACCCATCATGGTCGAGTCAAGTGGACCAAGGGCGTGAAGGAGATCGAGATCCCAGGTATCAAATCGACCCAAAAACACATAAAAAGAGGGAAGGGTCGCACACACAGCTAAGCAGGGTAGGACCTCCCAAAACAGAATGTCAGACCCTCAGTTTTGAAGTGAGGGTCGGACAGCTTAAGACGACCCTAGGGTCGACGGGATCATCGACCCTCCCATCGACCCTCGGTTTCTACCGAATATAGAAATTAGGAAATTTCTATATTTTTCGATTGGGATTCTTTTCAAATCTCAGAGGGACTTATTTAGGATGTTCCTACTCTATTTAAAGGACGTCCCTAAGCCACTTTCACTCCTTTCACAACCCTAATCGAATTGAGAGAAAGAGAGGAGAAGGAAAAGAGGAAGAAGAAAGGGAAGGAAGAGAACTTAGCACAAAGGAGAAGAATTTCAGAGGAAAAGTTATCTTCTCAGGTATGGATACTAATTCCATGAGTTTCTACAGACCTTAGGATAGTTATTGGAGAGAGAGTGATCTCGGAGAAACCCAAATCATCCATCCATGGTTAGGTTTTCATGGAAAACCCTAAGAGAATGCATGAGAGCCATCTAGGAGGATGATTCATGGTTTCAGACCATGGAATGAATGTTTAATGGAATGTAGAAGCAAACCATAGGACCCCAAACATGAAGAATGGATTAAAAAGTGGAAATTGGACCAGAGTGCACCGAGGGTCGCACCCAGGGTTGATGACCATCCGACCCTAGGTGTCTCTGACCATCGACCCTCAGCATTCGGGAAGTCCAGAAAGAGGGGAGGGTTGATAGACCCATCGACCCTAGCATCGACCCTCAGGTGACAGAATGGTTTTTAAATTCAGAATTAATTCTAATTAAATTCTATCGATTTTGTTAGGTCTTCTAGCAATATAATAACATTGTAAAGGTGAATTTAAAGCTTGGAAAAGTATCTTATAGCAAGCTAAGGTGAGGAACCTTAACCCCAAACTAAATTGGTTAATAATAAACTGTTTACTATTTCTTGAGTCCTATGCTATGTTTGATTCTATGCGAATATGTTTGTAATGTGCATACAGCATGCCATCCAATATTTCTATTACTTGTTCATGCATATTTACTTTATTGTTTATAACATGATGATGATGATATTGATAGGAATAGGCATGTGCTTGTATGTGTGTGGTTGATGTGCTTGATGCGAGCGAGTCTAGGAAGACTAGATGTTTAGTCTAAAACCACTTAGGTGTACTCTACCTGGGTTTAGGGAGACTAAGATTTGTTAACCTAAGACCACTCAAATGTACTCCACCTTGATCTAAGGAAGGCTAAAATGGATAATATTCTAAGGCCACTCAGGTGTACTCTACCTTAATCTAAGAAGACTAGAATTTATTATCTTAAAACCACTCCAGTGTACTCTACCTTGGTCTAGGGATACTAAAATTTACTGACCTAAAACCACTCAGGTGCACTCTAGCTTGGTCTAGGAAGCCTAGAATTTATTATCCTAAAACCACTCAGGTGTACTCTACCTTGGTCCAAGGATACTAAAATTTGCTGACCTAAAACCACTCAAGTGTACTCTACCTTGGTCTAGGAAGCCTATAGGGTTAATCTATACAGATTAAATTGTGGAACCGTGTTTGGGTGTCTCACCAAACTGCCTACGTATCTCAAGGTTCTATCCTAATAATCAGGATCTGCGTAGTTTGGAATGCAGATTCAATTGATTCATCATGTTCTTTCAAGATCAGAGTGTGGAACATAAATGCTCTATGGTTCAATTCATGTCACACCTATCTAGTTCTTTGTGTCCTAGGGGAGATGAGCTGATGGGGTAGGGATCGTCTTAAAGCTACCCTTAACCTAAAACCCTAATTTGGCATGTATTGGGCTAGGCTTTATGGTTCTTGATTAAAACTTATCATTCTTCATTTTTACCCTTCCCATGAATGTAGGTGCCTACATGCACATCCCCACACCTAATATATCTTCTAGGTGTACAGATATGGCAGTTCAACTAAGGTGTTGCAGAAATTAAGTTAGTGCCAACAATATGGAAACATTCAAACAAGGCAAGTAACATGCATATTTCATCTCAAATATAGCAATAAAGCATGTGAATCAATATGATAAGAAAGTATTTGAACAAGCATAACAGCAAGCATGTGAGCATCAAAAGGATAGACATGACATTTCATGTATCATTCTACAACAAAGTATGTATGAATGTGTGCATTAGTCCAAACAGTCTAGATCTATGATTGATATATACAGTACATCTCTCAATATCTTAAGATCAGATCCTCAATCTAACGGTTAGATATCATAAAAATATTATCATTAAGATCAACACCTCAAATTTCATCAAAGCAGCCAAGATCAACAGCTCAGATCTCACATCAGGATATAATCATGATCATACTATGAAATCAATGGCTAGATCAGTCCTAATGTCAATCCAATGGTTTAAATTCATCTAAAATGCTCATGATCAAGATATAATGGTCTATATTTCATATCATTCTTGATCAATGGCTAGATTCATTTCATTACAAGATCCAAATCAAAATTAAACATCCAATGACTCATATTTAATATTCTTAGAAACTCAAGGTCAATGGCCAGGATTTAATCATATCAAATTCCAAGATCAATGGCCAAGATTTAATCATGTGAAAATTCAACATCCCATGGTCATATTTTTTAATCACATTGAATTCAATCATCAATTGTCTAGATTTCATTTACAATAAAAATCCAAGATCAATAGCCATAATCAATGCCATAAAAATTTCCAATCATATAGTTGGACCAATCTCATAAAATTCCAATCATATGGATCAATCACATTAAAAATCCTAACCATAGTCAGATCAATCCCAATAAGGTTCACGATCAAGGTTCAATTTTCATCACATAGCATTCATTCATGATCAATGGCTAATAATTTTCATAAGCTTTCCAGCCATGGTCGGACCAATTTCATAAAAAAAAAAAAAAAAGCAAGCATCCATTGGGATCAATTATATGGCATTTAAGCATGGTACAATCAAACACATTAAATTCAACATGGTTGGATCAATTACATAACATTCAAACCATGGTATGATCAAATACATTCGGAGCAGATTTTGATCACATGAAATTCATGCATTATTCGGATCAATCACATGAAAATTCTATTCATGATTAATATAAAATTATCAACCAATGGCTCTGATTTAATGAGGCAGTTCAGGATTGTGATGGGAGGTGCTGGTCAAAGGGCATGGAACAAGATCGAATGCTAATCGAAGGGTTGGGATGGTTGCATGTATAGGTGGTTTGAGTGATAGCTATCAGGTTATAGAGAGGGGGTTTGATGAAGTTCAGTTAGGATATGGGATTAGGTGGGCAGTGGCTGGGCAGTTGTTGGGTTTGTAACAGGTTTCTTGTTGTAGCAAACTAGATATTAGTGGTGTTGGGTAGAGATGATAGAACTGGGTGGTGTTGGTTCAGGAAATGGGATTGAGAGGTGGGAGTTGCTATAGTAGGTGATGAGTGGGTGTTGTTGGTCTAGTTTCAGGAGGGGAAAGATGGTGATCTGGTTGGGTTTTGAGATGTAGGCCAGATGTTTTATGGTGGAGGCAACGTAAGTGGGCATTATCAGGTTTAGCAAGGACTTGCTGGGTATTAAAATCAAGTTACAGGTGGTGGAAATCAGGTGATGGTGGCTGGTCAATGAGGTCGGTGGATGCAGTGATACTCTTTCAGCAAAGGACGGGGATAAGGTGACAAGTGGTCACGGTATTGTGGCTTTCAATAGGTAAGTAATGTCAATGATGGTAGCAAGTGGGGTATGATTCAATGGTGCATGAAGATGGAAGTATAGACAGATTCGAGTTATAGGTAAGCAAGAGGTGGGTAGTGTAACTAGGTGGTGTGGCTCATGGTGGCTTGGCTGGACAGGTATGCCTCATGGGTTTTGAGATTGAGGAAGTTGATTTGCAGGTGATAAAAATAATCAAAGGAAACAAACCAAGGGGCTTACCTGAATTCTTCTCTCCTGGTTCTTCCTTCTCTTCTTCTCTTGCCGCTGGTCTATTCTTCTTCTCTTCCAACTTTTCTTCCTCGTCTCTCTCACAGCTGTTCTTCTCTCAGCCCTCTCAACTCTCCATCTCCCTCCTATTTTCTTCTTCTTCTTTTTCTTCTTCTTCATCTTCATCTTCTGGTTTCTTCTTCTGCAGGTTCTTTTCCCTCTGATCTGCCTCCTCCTTCTCGATCTCTATGTCTCCCTCTCTTTCCAGCTTGTTTTCAATTTCCTCTGCTCAAGTTCTCTTCTTTTCCCTTTTAATCTCTCTCTCCTCTCTTCTTTTTTCGGTCTCTCTTCTCTCGTCTCTTCTTTTGTTGGTCTCTCTTCTCTCCTTTCAACTCTAATCCTTCCTTTTTTCTTCAGTTGGCTTTCCATATTCTTTTTCTTTCTATTTCCTCTTCTCTCTCGATTCTTCTTCTTAGATTCCCTCGGATCTTCTCTTTCTATTCTCTCAATTTTCTTTTCAATTCTCATTCATCTTTTATTTTTTTCTTATTTCGAGCCAACCGCCCAAGCCTTCTTTTCATTTTTTATTTTTATTTTTATTTCTTTCCATGTTGATCCTCCTCTCTCGAATTCCTTTGGCTTCTCTATTCCCTTAGTTTCCTTTCTTCAGTCTTTCTATATTTTTCTCACAGCTTTCCCTTTCTATACTTCCTCTTCTCAATCTTTCTCAATCACTTTTTAGGTTCTTTCCATGTAGAGTCCCTCACCAAACCTTTCAGTCAGTCTCTCCATGATCCCTCTCTCTTTTGGATCTACTCTCCAAAGTATATATAATATATATGATATACATAATAATACATATAACATATATATCACATGGGCTGAACCGATTCTGTTCAGATAGGTCCAGGCTAGTCTAAGTTGGACTGGGCTAACTGGGCTATACTGACATGGGTTGACTGTGCTAGACTAACTTGGATTGACTTGAATTTTCTCTCTCTATCATTTCATGGGCTATTTTAGCTGGAATTTTTCAACGGCCTTTAACCCAAATTTTCCACGTTCACTTTGTAGAGCACCAAAAATGAGGAATAATGGTATCGAAATCACCTAATTTGGACGTCGGATGAGCATGAAATGAGAAGACAAAATTTAAATAATTAAACTTACGATAATTTGCATGCAGGCCCTTGGATAATTATTAAATTTTCAAAAAATGCCCTTATTCTTATCCACGGACTAGAATCGCCATAACTTCTTCATTTATATCGGAACTGAGCGATTCTGGTCTCATTTTGAAGGTATTTCCAAGACCTATGCATTCATGAAGGTTGCAACCCATGACCTTATTGTGGGGCCCATTGAAAATCACCTCAAAGTAGCAGCAAAAAATCTAAACATTGCATTGGAACCCACAAACTTGCCGTATGTGTTCACTTAAGCTCCTGGACATTGGGGATCATCTCAGTTATTCTCCAAACACTATAGAGAGCATGCTAGGACTGATCGATTATCACTTTTGATAGAGTTTCACTCGCCTCCCTTGCATTTTTTTGAAGTTTCTCTTATCTCTCGCACTTTTCTATTTATACTCCAGTAAGACATTGATCAGTTGGGGATGGCAAAAATAGGGTGCTTACACCATGGTCATTTAAACCATGCACTCCACTCATGAACCATACGCATCCCTTAATATGCATCTTACCAACTTCATACTTACATATTTGCATGGCTAACTCACATTTTTTTCTTCTATTTTCAGCCATCATGCCACCCAGGAGAGAGGCCAAACCAGTAGCTCAAGGCTATGATGCTGATTGCTTCATTTCCTATCATGCCAACAGATGCTAGGATAGGCTTGGGGAGAGCCCGATTATAGCTGGCTAGAGTGTGCACTTTGAGGAGTTAGTCAGGTTTGGCCTGCATGATGTGTTCGATCACGTCGGATAGACTCCAACCATGCTTATACAGGACAACACCCACCCAGATCTAGTACGCCATTTCTTCTGCAACCTCTGCCAGTGAGTGAAGGAGGAGACCGACCAGTTGATAGTAACCAGCAGGGTTATGGGGTAGACATATTACCCTTACAGTTGCCTCATTGGAAACCATACTGGGCATATCACCAAATGGAGAGTGGATTTATAGAGCCCCCAAGGAGTCCATAGACATGCCAGAGGATGCCTACATGGAGATGAGACATACACTCACCCAACCCAAGATGATAGGGTCTAATTTTGAGGAGAGGGAGTCTTCCTTCAAGCCTACACCCAAACTGCTCATTCGGATCATCCAACATAATATCATACCACGATCTGATCACAGGGAGGAGCTGAACCAGTTTTGCGTATTTCTAACAGATTGGTTCGTGTAGACGAGACCTGTGTGCCTCCCATTCTTGATCTTGCACACCATCCTACACTCATTCCATTACTTATCTCACAGAGGCCACTTACCATATGGATGTCTACTGACTCGCGTCTTCATGCACTTTGGAGTGAGTCTCAAGGGAGTGGCAGTAGGGAACAAAAAGGACTATTCTATGCTCAACTGGAACACCATCGCACAGATGCAGCTTACGAATATCATCATGGAGGACTTGGTTCTTGAGGCACGCTCTAGTCCACCCAGAGCAGCATAACCTTTCAGGAGAGCTCGAGCAGTAGCAGTAGCCAGAGTAGCAGCAACAGCCATTGGAGTAGATACTGGGAGTGGTGAGGGTACCAACTGTGGTATTCAAAAAGTGACCACAGCATAGCGGTCGTCATCCAATGATGATGAGGAGGAGTATGAGGATTATGGTGACAGCGAGGAGGATGAGAACAGCAATGGAGGTAGTGAAGATAGTGAGGGTGGTGATCACATGGATGTGGACACTACTACCCCCACAAGAGATGTACCCTAGGCTACTAGTACTAGGGTGGCATCCGCAACTACACGTACCTAGGAGACACCCGCCACCAGTAGTACTTTTAGGCCTCCTACAGTTACTCCTTCGTTAACACCTACTGTTGATTTGAGCCAAGTTCTAGGGGTACTCCAACTCATGCATAGGGAGATGAAGAGGCTTGATGATAGTCATGCCATACTAGCGAGAGAGGTGGATACTCAACTGACGCCATGGAGACTCATGTCGGCTTCATCCATCATGCAATGGTCACTTCCAACCATTTGCATCACTATGTAAGGTGTAGACCCATAATGACTCTTGCTCTTTCGAGCAATCCACCATCAGAAGATCCACAGGACATCCCTCTAGCTCCCCTAGTTCATAGCATTACCCAGCCGTCTTCTTCTTATGATGTATCAGCAGCACCTACATTCCAGGATGATTCTTCTCCTACACCTACAGGTCATAGCATCTTTACTTGTTCTTAGTTCATATTGTGTGTTATGATCTTTCTTTTAAGTTTTGTGCAATGGGGTGTAACCTATTCTCCTAACTTACTACTTGTTGGTTCAAAGAAGCTTTTAATTAACCTAGGCATTTGTTCCGATAAATGGAACGCAAGTGCAGGGATAGTCTGTAGGTAGAGTCAGAGTAGTTGTGCTCTGATACCAGTATTGTCACAGCCCATTCTGAGGAATCAGGCTTGATATCTGGGTCAACCCTTATGGCAACCTGAATCTTCTAGAGATTGACAACCAAAATAATCTATCAATAAACCCCACAGTCTACACATATAATATCCATCATAATCAATAGTAGATAATAATAATAATTGTAGTAGAATGCAGTGGCATCATAATAGGAAACCAGATGATGCCAACTAATATTACTTAAATAACATACCTCTGTTATCCATTACATATGTTCCATAATATTTGTTGTACTAAATGCATCCCATAATACATTACCAGAGTATAACCAAATTGGTTCCTGTGGAATCCAAACCATCATCTATCCATAAATAGAAAAATCAATAGAAGAGCTGACTTAGGTCCCGTAGATACAATCCCTATAGGTGCAACCCTTAACGTGATCATAGAGAAGAATCCTGCCAAGTGAAGAAGTCTCTGTGTCAGCAGGATCCATATATACTGTGGCAGAAGTGGTACCTGTAAACAAAGCTAAAAAGATTCGATATCGAGGGGTGAGATTACATCCCAGCTCAGTGAGGAATCAAATATCCAATGCAATCCTAGGCAACAAGTTATGAATGTACTGTAGAAGTAAATAAACAAGCAATTGTGAGTGTTATACAATTGTGTATGCAAATCATGGTCGATCTGTACCTTAGCAAGGATCTTGCCTTGTTCCCCACCACCTGAGCTGTGCCCCATACCCCACTACCAAAGCATATACACCCGTACCCCACCACCTGAGTGCTCCATACCCCACCGCTTGGATGATTTATACCCGTACCCACCACCTGAGTACTCCATACCCCACCACCTAGATCATATTCCCCTCACTAAAGCACAAATCACTTGACCAAGTTAATGCATGATGCATGAGTATTATTATTTTGTTTACACCCAATAGAGGTCCCTGTTCCACTCCCATGGACTGACCGTGTCCCCACTAAGGTGCAACTAGAAATATGGCCATGTAATGTACTCCCATACATTACATGATCATATACCTCACACACAATTGTAACCACATCATTCAATCAATCATCATGGCATGTGCACATAATAATTAAAACTACACTCCATTAGGAATTTCTGTTCCACTCCCATGGACTAACCGTTTCCCCATTAGAGTATAGAGTGCCAACATGGCAAGTGTATTATACTCCCATACTCCACACGCCCATCATACATGGTCTTATCCAAAATTGCACCCAACAATAGACCCCAACTCCCCACTCCCATAGTTCATTGTGCCTCTACTAAGGTATAGCCACTCCCAACATGATTCATGAGGTCACTCATTACATAAACCACCATACATGGGTGGCATCCCAATGGAAAGACTCGGATTCTCATCCCAAGGATCACCAAGTCTCTACTAGGATACCGGCACACCAACATGGTATGCATGCCCATACTCTCATACATCACATGCACCATCATACATGGATATGCACACAACTACAACATCAACAATCACACCTTGCAGATAACTCTAGAACCCCACTCCTATGGTTCGTCGTGTCTTTACCAAGGCAACAACAACCAACAACATACATAGGTATAGTTATATGCAAATGCATGAACAGTTATAAGCAATTTATTGGAAGACATGTTAGAAAAGAAAAATATTCATAACAATCATCGAACACATGCTCAAACTCTACGTGACCTAACCCCTCACCATTTGACACCAGAGGTGCTGCTGAACCTTGATGCCGACAAAAGGCTTCATCTACTACCCGTGGAGTTTTACCTAATAGATTAAATAAATTAATTAGGTTGGTGAATATCTTTTAAACCGGTATACACAAGTCCTAATTTTTCATGCACAGGTCCCAAGTTAGGCTAGGGACCAAAAGGATGGTCTTCCTAGTCATTTCTAGGCTTATAAGGCTATACTAACTTAACCGGCAAAAGGAATAGGTTGTGCATTCTACCAGTACGTCGTGCTGATTAGCACTTCATTAATTCCTTCATATATAGAATCGAAAGACTGATCGGATGAATGGTCATCCGGTCAGTCATCTGCTTCACATACTGTATATAGTATAGGATTCTAGTATTTTTTTCAGAAGCTAGGTCGGATGATCGGTCATCCGGCAGTGGCTTTGCTTGGTATTAAGCTTACGCGAAGGCACGACCAGCGGTACCTTATAAATACCAGTGTGACGTATAGGTAGGCTATGCTTTTGGTTCGTGATACTAGTTAAGGTGGCACTGATTATTACTTAGTATGATATATTTCATTATTTATTCTTGTGGTAGACTGGTCATGAGTCAATCGGTATTAGGGCCACTACCAATTTACCAGTTCATGTTACCAGTTCTGGCCCAGAAGCCAAACATGAACCAAAGAGGGTTTCCTCTTTAGGGAGGTTTTCCCCATCATAATTTCTTCTAATCTAAAGGATGGGAAACTACTAGAAACTCTCATTGAGTACAATGGGAGTCACTTGGACTCCATTCTACATTCCCATCCATGAAGAGGGTGAAAGCATAAGTTTTTAGGTCAAGGTTCGGTGGCCATTAATGGAGGCCATCAATGGAAAGCTCCCCCATGCTCTAAGTTCTACATCCCTATAAGAGTGGAGGGAGAAGAAGGGATGAGAACCTATCTCGAGGAGATTCGGTTCCTTGAGCTTGAGTTCTTCCAAGCTTGAGCTCCAAGCCTCCCTCTCAAAGCACACTCTCTCACTGTTCAGCTAGAGAAATAGAAAGAGAGGATGCTCTCTTTTTATAGGGCTCATGGAGAGAGTGTGTCCTACACTTTCTAAACTGGCAGAAGTCAAGCAGCAGTACGTTCCTCCGATACATGCTGCCAGTTGAACTTAAAATTTAGCTGGGCCTAGTTTCATGGGCCCAAATTGATGGTGTTGACTTCTAAGCTTCAATCACCTCTCCACATGTGATCTAGCATTCCTAGGTTGTCTAACGGGTGACCCATATCATATTTAGGGTCATAATACAAAGTACCAAGTATTGGCACCGGAAGACCCGATACGGAGAGATTCGGATCTTGAGGATCTCAGAGTGGGTCTTACATGGTGGGCCCGAGTTGGTGGGGATGTCTTCTAGGTTACTTGAATCTTCTTCCCTATACTCTACCATCACTAGGTGATCCTAGTATTTAACCTGACATCATTCTGAGGGTCAAGATGTCAGGGTGCCAAGTGTTGGCACAGTAAGACCCGACATAGAGGGATCTGAACTGGTAAGGATTCCAAGTATGGGTCTTACAAATGGTACGCCCTCCCCTGATTCCAATGGATGCATCGGCATAACCAGCTCACTTCCTGGTCAGTTTTCACCCATGCTTTGGAGGTTCATTTTGGTCCTTCCAACTTTGACGATCCTCAAGGTGCACTAGCAAAGTTAACACAAACAACCACGGTTGCTTCCTATCAATCTCAATTTGAGAAGCTTTCTAACCGTATCACTAGTGTTCATCAGCTTTCCTCATTAGCTAATTTATTTCTGGATTACAACTAGCCATTCATTGTGAAGTTCTAGCATTTTGCCCAGCCTCAATGGCTCAGACAGTTGGCTTAGCCCGTTTACAAGAGGCCAAGTTCATGGAGACCCGACGTCTCTGGTCATGACCACCGTCATCCTGACCTCCCTTGTTACCAACACCAGCTACAGTACCACCACCTCCACTTTTACTGGCCCCACATGGGCCTCGGATTTCCATCAAAGACTGACTCTGGCTGAAATACAAAGTCTCCGCAAGAAGGGGTCTACTACAACTATAATGAAAGGTTTTCCCCTAGCCACTACTATAAATCTCGATAGCTCTTTTTGCTAGAGTATGCCTCAGATGACGATAGCCCAACCGATCCCACTTCATTAGAGGATATTATACCTAAGCTTCCATTGATTGAAGATATTCCAACACAGGCTACCAAGCTATCTTTTAATGCTCTCGCTGGCCACAGTTCTCCAAATACATTGTTTACAGGCTCCATTCATGGTTCTTTTGTTCAGGTGTTAATCGATAGTAGTAGCACCCATAACTTTATTCAAAGCTACATTACTTACTATCTCGGCCTATTGGTGGAATCTACAACTCATATGAATGTGTTCATTGGTAATGGTTCTACCATTCACAGTGAAGGTATGGTTCGGTAGCTTCCTCTTTAATTGGCCTCTCATCTCCTTAAAATAAATGCAGTGGTATTACCTTTGTTTGGAGCCAATTTGGTCCTCGGTGTACGATGGCAATCTCAACTGGGTCCTGTGATATTTGATTATTGGGCAATGACTGTCACATTCTGACACGAGGACAAGCAAGTTTGTTTACAAGGTAATCTGCCGACCACATCACAGTTATACTTTCATAATGTTCAATGCCTAGTTGACACAATGCCATGGTAGCTCTATTTCAATTGAAATTCTAGCCGAGTGCCTCACCTATTCCACCTTCTTACTCGACATTGTAGCAGCTTCTCGCAACCTATTTCGCAGTGTTTGCCAAACCAAAGGGTCTTTCACCCCACCGAGCTCAAGACCATAGGATTCATCTTCATACGGGGACACAACCAATAACCATACAGGTACCCCCACTATTAGAAAACTGAAGTTGAAAATTTGGTTTCACAAATGCTTGACTCCAGCATCATTTGGCCAAGCACGAGTCCCTTCTCCTCTCTTGTGCTTTTAGTCAAAAAGAACGATGGGACTTGGAGGTTTTGCATGGATTATCGTGCTCCCAATGCTGTTATTGTAAGACCCGCACTTTACTAACCCGGTCTTACCATGTCGTGTCAGGTCTTCCTATCATGGTCGGATCGAGTGGACCAAGTACGTAAAGAAACCACAAGGCTAGGTATGTAAATCGACCCAAAAATCAGTTAATTGGGAGTGTGTGGTCACATACCTGAGCTGGTATGGTCAACAACACCTTAGGAAAGTGGCACCACTCAATATACAATGTGTGGTCTCATATTTGGAAGGTATGGTCGATGAATTCTGTGACCATACGTGCGACCACAAGATTATGAGACCGACTCTGAATTTTGGGAACTTTCTAAATCTATAGGATCTCTTTCCTAGTTAAGGGAGAACTCTATATGGAAGATTTTTCACTATATAAAGGACGTCCCTTAGCCTCTTTCACTCTTTTAGAACCCAAATTGTAACTCTAAACTTAAGAGAGAAAGAGAGAGAGGAAGAGAAGGAGAAAGACATCTGAAGAGGCAAGCTGAGAGGAAAAAAGGATTTAGCTTGCTACAGAAGGCCAAGATAAGAAAATCATCTCTGTAGAAGTATATTAAATAGTATAAGGTTTTTCCCATTGTAAATCTAGTTGTGGAATTAATGAGGAATCTCAACCATGAGACCCCATGGGTAAAACACAAGGGAGATCTATGGAGAGTAGGTTAGGGTGAATAACTTTGCAAAACTTATGAATTTAGGGCCATAAATCGATCATAGGAGGGACCCTAATGATAAACCAAGGAATCGACTCATGAAGGATAAAAATCAACCAAAACTTCGTGTGGTCACAGCTATGGTCAACCACAGATGATCACATAATCGACCACACGCTCTCGAAAAGATCCCAGAGAAGGTATGGTCACATGTGTGGTCGCTGATCATGCGACCACACATATCGACCACACTCCCTGTGGTCACAAATACCGAGACCACAGGTTCAACCACACCTGCGACCACACAGCCTCAAGAAGTCTGTTTGACTCCAGATTAGGTTTTTGACTACTATAACTTGGTAAACTTGAACCCTAACTTAAAATCCATAAATTTCTTAGGTTTTTAAATAGTTCAAGAGTGATTTACAAGGATTGGAGAAGAACGAGTATCGTTACAAGGTGAGGGAACGACACTTAAACTAATTAGATAATAATAAACTATTCTATTTTATTTGTCCAATGCAATAAATAATTCTATGCTTGTATGCTTAAAATGTGCATCTCACATGTCATCCAATATTACTGTTATATTTTGCTCATATATATTTATTCCTATCTATGTATAACATGATGATGATGATGCTAGGAATAGGCATGTGACTGTATGTATGGTTAGTCTGCTGGATGCTAATAAAGCATCAGGGGGAGGATGTGGCACCGTAGTCTCTGGCTTAGTCACTAGACTCTAGTTTTATCTCTACTCAAGTCTTGCCCACCGATATCGTCATATTGCCATTACCTTAGCGGAACTATTACGTTGTAGAGCATTAAGGGAGGTGGTCTCAGATCATGTGGTCTCTGACTCTGCGGGGGGGGCCTTAGGTTTATCTCTATGGACGTATTGAGGGATGCTGGAGTGAGACCTTGGATACATTTGGATGATATTAGGATTGGTTAGTTTTGAGCCTAGTTTACAAGCCCTTGCCAATAAAGGCTTAAGTGTTGGTATGGGTAGGGCATCAGGGGAAGTATTGGAGGTGTGTGATCTGGATAATTTAGCTCTATCTCTATTCCATGGTGGGGTGGATGTGGACAACAGTGGTGTTTGATCCATTGGGTGGGCTTACACACCCTTGTATAGAGGTGAGGTGGCCGCCAAACCTTTCTATAGCACAGATGCAAACTTAAAACCAAACTAAAGATATAAATTGAATGCATGCATATATTTGTGCATTGTTTTGTTTGCTCACTGAGCCGTGATGTGTGCTCATCCTTTCGACATTGAATATTTTTAGTTCTTAATATAGGTCCTACTGTAGAAGATTATGTGAATGCACTGACGTACAGACACGTAGTAGCTATGGACGTGGAACTTATGGAGGAAGTGCATGATCCATCGTGCTAGTGCAACCAGTATGTTTTTTATTAGTTTAACTATTGGAATATGTAATTAATTATTTTACTTTATGTCTTGAGTCATTTGGAAATAATTAGATTTAATTATTTATTATCACTATTAATTACTCATTTCATTATTAATCAAGATTTCCGTTATTAATTTACTCTGATTATTGTTGTGAAATGTATTTTGGATTAACATGGTTGGCACGGTCTATATGAGATCTTAGTTTGAACCATTGGTTCTCATGATGGTTCATCACACCACTGGTTAGTCCATAATTGGGGTGTGACAGTTATAGTCCGTGATAGATTCCTGATTCTAACCATTGACAAATTGCTAGATGAACTGCATGGCGCCAGGTTATAGTCAGTGATAGATTCTCGATTGTAAACATTGACGAATTGCTAGATGAACTGCATAGCGCTAGATTTTTTTTCTAAATTAGATTTACGGTCAAGATACTACCAGATTTAGGTTTACTCAGGTAATGTGTACAAAACCACTTTTTGGACTCATAATGGACACTTCGAGTTCCTCATTATGCCGTTTGGTTTGAGCAACACCCCCTCTACATTCCAAGCTACGATGAATGAAGTTTTTTCGGCTATTTCTTCTTGTGTTCTTTGATGATTTATTGATATGTAGCCCCTCATGGGACATGCATATTCATCACTTACAAGAGATACTACAAACATTGTTGGACCTTCAATTATACTCCAAGCAATCGAAATGTTCCTTCAGACAGAGTACAATTGATTAGTTGGGACATAATGTGTAAACTAAAGGCGTAGCTATGGACCGTTCCAAGATCGAGGCAGTAAGGCAATGGCCAACCCCCACCACATTGTTCGAGACCTTCGTGGTTTTCTCAGACTTACCAGTTATTATGGACGCTTCATCATGAGGTATGCAAATATTGCCACACCCCTTACTGATTTATTGCATAAGGGGGCTTTTTCTTGGACTAACAAAGCACAGGAGGCTTTTACCAAGCTACAGATAGCATTAACAGCAGCCCCGGCATTGCAATTACTGGATTTTTCTCAACCCTTTGGCGTCAAATCCAACGCCTCCAGCATAGGTATAGGTGCTGTCCTCACCTAAGGAAATTGACCCATTGCTCTTTTTAGCCTCAAACTATCTCCTAGCATGCAAGCGACATCAGCATACGTATGAAAAATGTATGCAATTACGGAGTTGGTCTGACATTGGCGCCAATATCTCCTCGGGCAGAATTTTTTTTTATCAAAACTGATCAATGGAGTCTCAAGGATCTAACGGAGCAAATCGTACAAACACCGGAACAGCAACAGTGGCTTACTAAACATTTTGGTTTCTCCTTTGAGATCATTTATCGGCCCGGTAGTGAAAATATCATAGCCAATTCTCTATCTCGGGCTATGTTTTTTATGAAGTCTCATTTTGCCGTTAATGGGCCCATGTTTGATTTCCATGCTCAAGTGAAACAAGAGGTTAAGACTTTTCCTGAACTCAAGGCAATCTGAGATGGCATTTTGGCTGATCCCTCCCTATGGCCCCACCATGCTTTTTGTAATGGGTTATTGTATTACAAGAATCGGTTGCTGTTATCATCATCTTCCCCTCTATGTGCTGAGCTACTAAATCAAATACCAAGCTTCTCTAATGGAGGGACACGCCGGGTTCCTTCATACATATGCAAGGTTATCCACTAATGTATATTGGTGGGGATTACGCAACAGTGTCAAGGGCTTCGTTGAGCAATGTTCTATTTGCCAACAAGTCAAGACATCATCCACTTCTCCTATCAGTTTATTGCAACCCTTGTTGATTAGTCCCAAGTTTGGGAAGACGTGGCCATGGATTTTATCACCAAGTTACCAACTTCTGCTAGTAAGACAACCATATTAGTTGTGGTTGACCGTGTAAGACCCGTATCGAACTAACCAGTCTTACCACCTTGTACCAGGTCTACCTATCATGGTCGAGCCAAGTGGATCAAGTTCGTAAAGAAACCACATGACCAAGTATGAAATCAACCCAAAAATAGTCAATTATGAGCGTGTGTCGCATGCCTAAACAGGTGTGACCGACCCCACCTCAAAAGAGTCCAACCACATGAATTTTGGTCATGTGGTCGGACATTTCAAAAGGTAAGGTCGACGGATTCTGTGACCCCACCTCCAACCCCACGGAACCCAATTAGAAACCAAATTTTGGAACCTTCCTAATCCGAAGGGGGTTCTTTCCTAAACTCATTAGGGCATATTATGGAGGGTTTTCCTCTATAAATAGGACGTCCCTTAGCCTCTTTCATCCTTTTAGAACTCCAACTGAAAGTGAGAGAAAGAGAAGAGAAGGAAGAGAAGGAAAATTGAAGAAGAAGACTAAGGAAGAGGAAAATTCAGGGAAAACTCTGAATCTTCAGCAAGAATAAGGTATGAGCTTATTTCCCATGATTAATTGAGAACCTAGAATAGTTCATGAAGAAGATAGGATCTAGGAGAAATCCAAATCATCCATCCATGGATAAATTCCAAGAGAATCCATGGAGGAAATTATTGTGGACAATGAATGGTGTATAAATTATAGTTTTGACCCATAGAACAATCATAGGAAGGACCATGATGATAAGACAAAGGATTCAAACATGAAAGAATGGAATTAAGAAAGAAAGGTCGACCATAACACGTTTGGTCGCACGTGTGGTCGGAGTATGTCCGACCCTACCCTGCGACCCCACACCCTGTGGTCGTAGAAACTGAGACCACAGGTGCTGCCCCACCTGCGACCCCTCAGTTTCTGTTAGTCTAAACACATGGGAATTAATTCTAATTAAAAATCTATCAACTTGTCAGGTTTTCAAGTGATCTAAGAGTGAATTACAAAGCTTGAACGAGGATCTACTATGTAAGACCCGTATCAAACTAACCGGTCTTACCACCTTGTATCAGGTTTACCTATCATGGTCGAGCCAAGTGAACCTAGTGCGTGAACAAACCACAAGACCAAGTATGAAATATAACTCAAAAATGGTAAAATATGAGTGTGTGGTTCCATGCCTAAAAGGTGTGACCGACCCCACCTCAAAAGAGTCCAACCATGACTTTTTTGGTCATGCAGTCACACGTTTTAAAACGTAGGGTCGCAGTATGTCCGACCCTACATGCGACCCTACACCCAAGGGTCTCATGTTTTAAAAACATAGGGTCTCAGTATGTCCGACCCTACATGCGACCCTACACCCTAGGGTCTCATGTTTTAAAAATGTAGGGTCTCAGTATGTCCGACCCTACGTCCGACCCTACGAAAACAGCACGAACCGGAAATTAGGAAACTTTCCTAATTCCAAGGGGATCTTTCCTAAACACATTGGGACTTATTATGGAAGATTTTCTCTATAAATAGGACGTCCCTTAGCCTCTTTCACTCCTTTACAACCCTAATTGAAAGTGAGAGAAAGAGAAAGAGAAGGAAGAGAAGAAGAGAAGGAAACTTAAAGAAGAAGACTAAGGAAGAGAAGGACACTTCAGAGAAACCTCTGAATAAAGGTATGAACCTAATTCCTTACCTGAATAAGAGATCCTAAAAGAGTTATGAAGAACATAAGATTAGGAGAAACCCAAATCATCCATCCATGGACAAGTTCCAAGAGATTCCATGGAGGAAATTGTTATGGACAATAAATAGTGTATAACTTGGAGTTTTGAGCCATAGAATAAACTTAAAATGGACCATGAAAGTAAGCCAAAGGATCAAAATAAGAAATAATGGACTTTAAAATGAAAGGTCGACTCAGAATACGTGTGGTCGCACATAGGGTCGAATGATATCTGACCCTACGAGACCACAGGATCGACCACATGCCCTCGGAAAGTCCCAGGGAGGGTGTGGTCACACGTAGGGTCGAATGGTATCCGACCCCACATCCAACCCTACACCCTAGGGTAGCAGAAACAACTACCCTAGGTGCGACCCTACCCTGCGACCCTATCCCTGTGGTCGCAGAAACTACTACCCTAGGTGCTACCCTACCTGCGACCCTATGATTTTAGTTAGTCTAAATCTATTGAGATTAATTTTAATTAAAATTTATCGACTTGTTAGGTCTTTCTAGTGATTTAAAAGTGAATTATAAAGCTTGAACGAGGATCTACTAGCAATCAAAGGTGAGGGAATAAGACCCAAACTAATCGACTAATAATAAATTATTTTTATTTATTGAATCCAACACCATGAATGATTCCACGTTTGTATGATTGTAATATGCATATCACATGTCATCCACTATTCCTGTTATTACTGTTCATGCATATTTAATTTTCTTTTATTTATAATATGATGTTGATGATGATGCTAGGAATAGGCATGGGAATGTATGTGTGTGGTTAGTGTACTTGATGCGAGTGGAGCATCAGGGGGAGGACATGACATTGTGGTTCAACCTGGTCACCAAACTCTAGTTCTATCTCTACTCAAGTCTTGTTCACTAACATCATCGTATCGCCATTACATTAGCAGAACTATTACGTCGTAGGGCATTAGGGGAGGTGGTCTCAGACCGTGTAGTATCTGACTCTTTTGGGGGGCCTTAGCTCTATCCCTATGGATGTATTAAGGGATGCTGGGGTGAGGCCTTGGATACACTATTTGACATTAGGATTGGTTATTTGCGAGCCCAGTTTGTAAGCCCTCGCTAGCAGGGGCTTACATATTGGTATGGATAGAACATCAGGGGAAGTGTGATGCGGTGCGATCCTAAGCACTTTAGCTCTATCTCTATTCCATGGTGGGTGCATGTGGGGGGGGCAATGGTGTTTGATCCATTGGGCGGTTTCACTCATTCGTGTATAGAGGTGCGGTGGCCACCTATCCTTTCTATTGCACATTGCAAAATTATGAACCAGACCAAAGATATGAATTGAATGCATGCATATGTTTATTGCATTGTTTTGTTTATTCACTGAGCTCAAGTTGGAGAGCTGACCCTCGCGCACGTAATTCTTTTAGTTTCTGATGTTGCAGGTATTACGGTTGAAGATTATGTCAACACGTCAACACATGAACAAGTGGCGGCTAAGATCAGCAAGCTGTGGAGGATTATTATGATTTGTTAAGCAAGCGTTTCACTGTGGATACGCTTAGAGTTTAATTTTCGTATTTGGATATTTTTAATATGTATGAAATTATGTTTTGGTTACTTGGAGATAAATGGAATATTAATTATTTATCATGACTAGACCTCAGTTCATTATTTGTAAGACTTCCACTATTTACTTTATTATCTCTGATTAATATGGAATGTGTTTTGGTTTAACATGGTGGGAATAGCCTATTCGAGATCTTGGTTGAACCGTTGGTTTATTAACGGTTCATCACACCATTCTGGTTGGTGTAGAATTGGGGTGTGACAACTTGGTATCATAGCTCTGAGGCCTTGCCCATCAAACTTGAATACTTTCACTGGAGTCCACGAAATGAGTTAAGATAAATTAAAAGCTTTAATACAAATACACCATAAGCACCTATGTTGATTGAGACAGAACTTAAATAAGACAATAACGTACATATAGAAGGTGGAACCATATATATACACAAATAGAAAGAGATAAAACTTAAAACTTATCCTGACAAACAAATAATATAGAGTACTATCTATAAGTCGGGCAGTTGCCTAAGTATACAAAGGATATAATATAGTAGCAAGAAGGAAGCATCTATAAAGTAGGAAATTAGAATACCAAGTTGGTACTCACAAGATGTGAAACTCGACGTATGACAGAAGAAGGAAAATGGCTAGTAACGCCTAAATCCCTACAAAGGTAAAGGGAAAAATCTCGGGCTAAATCCAACAGAGATAGGAGAACAATGGTCATACACCAAAAATAAGAGTAACTACAAGAAGATAGAGCTATAGTCCTAGGTGATGTGGAGACTCAGAGTGAGATCCACCATACGCTGATCCATTGCCCGTTGAGCATTAAGAGGATGTTGCAACTTGACCCCACCACTTTCAGGGTCGAGAACAGGTAGTGAAAACTCATCTGAGTAGATGCAAAATAATGATAATCAGAGTAGAACAAATCAAAGGAGGAAAATAATCAGGCCACTCCTGCCAATCTACCTGGACTACCAAATGCCTTGGCTACGGTTGTAATAAACTTGGCCTGACAAAATACAAGAGCAACAACAGAAGAGACCGACTATGCGAGTTGCTATGTGAATCACTATCCAAGTTGCCAATGCTACATCAACACCTCCGGGTCAAACCAAGTACGGTACCAATTGGTAGCAACACTGTACCCCCAACACCTGTTAGCTATAACACAATGCCTACCATATAGCAAGTCTTAGTAACGCACATCCCAGTGCCGGAGCTTGGTACACAACAAGCAGTGTATCAAGGTGGTGGCCCTTATCAGCCACTGATATATGGGATAGCTGCAACATGGAAGAATGATCCAACTAGGATTGAGGAATATTTTCTGAAGATGAACCCTCAAACATTTTTAGCAAAGGATCAAAGATATTGTATCCATATAACTAGATAGGTTATATACATTATGGTGCATTATTGACTTACTCTTATGATTATAGAGGATGCACATATCTGATTTTAAATTCTCGTGTCTTGACAGGATACCTTCTTAATTTAACCAGTCTATTGGAGTTATAGATATTGCTCTTTAGTATTAGTCCAGAGTATACCAATCTAAGTCTCTCTCATGATCGACAACATGAACAGAGATATGAATTGAATGAACAGTTAAATGTTTAATCATGTTGAGCATACATCTTTTGATTTATACCTGATTTACTGATGTACAAAAACTTTCTCCAGATTTACTCCTGTAGTGCCTTGACCAATGGCATTATATACTCGATTGAACCTGTAACCATGAGGTTAAGAACTGTAAAACCTCTATTTTCATATATTTTGACCACCCTGCAACTTGACGATCTTTTGATGCCGGTTGGATTACCATAGATTTACTCCTGATCCTTTAAACCTGTGTTCATTAGATAAAGCAAGGGTTATTCATAATACAGAATTTGAAGATGGAAGTGAATTGCTTTTGGATAAAATTCTGATTCATAAATTCCCTGACCTTTGTTGATAAAGATGTTTAGTGATAATGAAATTATGGGAGTTAAGATGATTAAATTTAAATTAGATTCTATGGCCAAGGAATCTCAGATGAAGAAATCGAGGATCTGTTTCAAGGATTACTGAATGGATGGATATGAGTCATGTCTATAAAAAGTTCATGAGCAAAAAAGTAGGTAACAATCACAAGATATTTTCGAGGTATAGGAAAGAGAGATCAGGATAAAATAGCAGTGATAAAAGAGATGTAAGCTAATGAGTTTTGGGATTATTAACGAAAGCCTTGAAAAGTCAAAAGAGATGAAGGAACTTGACAACTCTTAAGAACTTCGAATCAGATTTTGCTAGTTCATGCCCTTTTGGACTAGATGTTGTATTGGATGAGTAATGTCCGAATCATACGGATGGATAGGATTTGGATGCAATCTAATTCGACTTGAGATGACAGACTTTGACGTCATCTTGGGAATAGACTGGTTGTCTCTGGACTGTACAAAGTTGTTATGTGCATAGAAGAGGTTATCATTCAAGAATAAAGATGGAATATAATTAGTATTATTGGAAGTATGTTGCCTAAGAAGTGAAAGTTGATCCTCTCTATGCTAAAGGTGAAGAGATGCTTTGAAGAGAAAGAAGTTGGATATATGTTATACGTTACCAAAGAAGCACCATAGATAAAAGATATTGACGTAATGCATAAATTTCCTGATGTGTTTCCAGGAAACTTACTTGTGTTACCACCTGATCATGCGACCGAGTTCATCATCGAGTGGTTACCAAGGACGATACTTGTGTCAAAGGCAACCTATAAAGTAGCTCCTATGGAGTTGACGGAACTGAGACTCAACTACAAGAGTTATTAGACAAGGGCTCTAATCGGCTAAGTATTGCATGACGGGGAGCGCCAATTCGTGAAGAAGAAGGACGGTTGTGTTAGATTATGTATAAACTACCAGGAACAAAATAAGCTCATGATTCAAGAATCGATATCTACTACCTCAGATCGATGACTTGTTTAAACATATGCAAGGAGCAAATGTATTTCCTAAGATTGATCTTCGGTCGAGATATCATCTGCTGAAGAATTTGGACAACGATATTCCGATGATAGTTTTTAGAATCGAGATTGGACATTATGAGTTCCCGATTACGACGTATGGATTATCCAATGCCTTACATCTTTTATGGAGCTGATGAATTGGGTGTTTCATGACATGTTGGACACGTCGGTCATAGTTTTCATAGATGATATTTTTGTTTATTCCAAGAATGAAACAACTCATACAACGGGTCTTAAAACAGCTTGACAATAGCTGAGAAGGGAAAAAAAACTGTATGCCAAGTCCTAGAAATATGAGACCTAATTAAACAAAGTAATCTTCTTAGATCACATAGCATCATAAAAAGGGATTAAAGTGGACCCTATTAAGATAGAAGCAATTGTATGGTGAGAAACGCCTAAGAACATTACGAAAATCAGAAGTTTCTTGGGTTTAGCTAGTTTTTACAGATGATTCATGGAGGACCACTTTAGGATCAGAATACCTCTTACCAAGCTAACCAGGAAGGGAGAGGAGTTTAATCAGATTGAAAAGTGTGAAGATTGTTTCCAGACTCTAAAAAAAATGGTTAGAACACTGAAGGATTAAGACCGTGATACGCAGTATCGCTCGAGCAAGGCTAATGTAGTAGCTGAAGCTTTGAGTAAAAAGGGAAATATTGAAGCCAAAAGGAGGACTGAGTATAAATGCTGTCTTTTATTCCACAGCAACAGATTCAAATTTAGAGGAAGAGTAACATATGATAGAAACTCATGATGATCCAACTGAGTGAGAACTTATAGATGAATTTATGGAGCAATAGTTCCTCGCTTGCATTCACAACATTAAAGATTGTATTGGATTTGATAGACGAAGTAAAGGTAGTAATTTTGTTAAATCCGTATATAAGAGGTGCAAGAAAATTTAGAGAAAGAAAAAAAACCTAACCCTGACTTACTTTGGATGCGGAGACGGTACTTGGATACAGAGGTAGATTCTGAATACCTGAAGATAAAGACCATGATATCATGAAGAGGATAATGATAAGAGCCCATGTACTCAATAATCAAGACATCCTGGAACCAATAAGAGATTCTACTAGGAAGGAGGGATGATAACAAATGTGGCATAGTGCATGTTCGAGTGTCTGAATTATCAGCAAGTAAAGGCTGAAAGACAAAGACCAACATGGCTTACTACAACCACTATCGGAGCTAGTCTGGAAGTAAAACTGCATTACAATGAACTATGTCACCGAATTGCCACTGACTCCCATATCGATTGACGCAGTTTGGGTGATTGTTGATCGCCTGATGAAGAAAGCGCATTCTATTGCTATACGACCTCGGTATGCTTTGGAGTGGCTATCTAATCTCTCTGTGGATAACATTGTCAGATTACATGGAGTACCTAAAAGCATTGTGTCTGATAGAGACCCACGCTTTACTTCAAAGTTTTGGGAAAGATTACAGAAGGCTATGGGTACAATGTTGAAGTTTAGTACCACATTCCATCCTCAGACAGATGGACAGTCAGAGCGTACTATTCAGATTTTAGAGGACATACTTCGAGCCTGTGTTATTATTTTTAAAGGCTCATGGGACAAAAAATTACCATTGATTGAGTTCGCCTATAAGAATAGCTATCAGGCTACTATACAGATGTCACCCTATGAAGCACTATATGGTAGGAAGTGTCGAACTCCTCTGTTTTTGGAATGAAGTTGGAGAACGTAGCATCGTTGGACCAGAGTTTGTTGAAGAGACTTGTCAAGTAGTCGACATTATCAAGGAAAGAGTTAGAACAGCTTAGAATCATCAGAAATAGTATGCGGATACTCAACGTCGAGACCTTGAATTTATCATAGGTGAGAAGGTATTCTTGAAAGTATCACCTATGCAGGGTTTAAAATGATTCTGACAGAAAGGGAAGCTAAGCCCGAGATATATCAGGCCATATGAGATTCTAGCTAAATGTGGAAGAGTGGCATATCAATTAGCACTACCACCATCTATATCAAGTGTGCAATATGTATTTCATATCTCATTATTAAAGAAGTACGTCAGAGATCCAACACACATTTTGACAGTGGATCCACCAGATCTAACTGATGATTTGACATTCGAAGTAGCACCAACTGAAATCACAAGCCAAAAGGTTCAATGACTACGCAACCATGACATATATTTTGTTAAGGTCACCTGGAGGAGTCGAGATATAGAAGAGATCACATGGGAAGAAGAGAACGCTATGCGGAAGCAATATCCTCACCTTTTTTACTCGGAAAGTATGTATAAATTTTGAGGACTAAATTTTTAATAAGAGGGGGAGTTGTAAGACCTGTATCGAACTAACCGGTCTTACCACCTTGTATCAGGTCTACCTATCATGGTCAAGCCAAGTGAACCCATTGCGTGAAGAAACCACAAGATCAAATATGAAATATAACTCAAAAACAGTCAAATATAAGTATGTGGTTGCATGCCTAAAAGGTGTGACCAACCTTACCTCAAAAGAGTCCAACCCATGACTTTTTGGTCGTAGGGTCGCACGTTTTAAAACGTAGGGTCGCAGTATGTCTGACCCTACATTCGACCCTACACCCTAGGGTCTCATGTTTTAAAAACATAGGGTCTCAGTATCTCTGACCATACATGTGACCCTACACCCTAGGGTCTCATGTTTTGAAAACGTAGGGTCTCAGTATGTCTGACCCTACGTCCGACCCTACGAAAACAGCATGAACCAAAAATTAGGAAACTTTCCTAATTCCAAGGGGATCTTTCCTAACCTCATTGGGAGTTATTATGGAGGGTTTTCCTCTATAAATAGGGCATCCCTTAACCTCTTTCACTTCTTTACAACCCTAAATGAAAGTGAGAGAAAGAGAAAGAGAAGGAAGGGAAGAAGAAAAGGAAACTTGAAGAAGAAGACTGAGGAAGAGAAGGAAACTTTAGAGAAACCTCTGAATAAAGGTATGAACCAAATTCCTTACCTGAATAAGAGATCCTAGAATAGTTATGAAGAACATAGGATTAGGAGAAACCCAAATCATCCATCCATGGACAAGTTCCAAGAGATTCCATGGAGGAAATTATTATGGACAATGAATAGTGTATAACATGGAGTTTTGAGCCATAGAACAATCTTAGAATGGACAATGAAAGTAAGCCAAAGGATCAAAACATGAAAAAATGGACTTTAGAATGAAAGGTCGACTCAAAATACATGTGGTCGCACGTAGGTTCGAATTATATCCGACCCTACGAGACCACAGGATCGACCACATGCCCTCGGAAAGTCCTTGGGAGGGTGTGGTTGCACGTAGGGTCGAATGGTATCCGACCCCACGTCTGACCCTACACCCTAGGGTCGTAGAAACTACTACCCTAGGTGCGACCCTACCCTGCGACCCTACCCCTGTGGTTGCAGAAACTGCTACTGTCGGTGTTACCATACCTGCAACCTTACGATTTCATCTTGTCTAAATCTATTGGGATTAATTCCAATTAAAATTTATCGACTTATGAGGTCTTTCCAGTGATTTAAAAGTGAATTATAAAGCTTGAACGACGATCTACTAGCAATCAAAGGTGAGGGAACAAGACACAAACTAATCGGCTAATAATAAACTATTTTTGTTTATTGAGTCCAACACCATGAATGATTCCACATTTGTATGATTGTAATATGCATATCACATGTCATCCACTATTCCGGATATTACTGTTCATGCATATTTAATTTTTGTTTATTTATAATATGATGTTGATGATGATGCTAAGAATAGGCATGTCAATGTATGTGTGTGGTTAGTGTACTTGATGCGAGTGGAACATCAGGGGGAGGACATGACATTGTGGTTTAGCCTGGTCACCAGACTCTAGCTGTCACACCCCAATTCTGATCCAACTAGAATGGTGTGAGTGAACCACCATTGAACCAACGGTTCACACCAGGATCTCGAATAGGCCGTGTCTACTCATACAAACCATTACACATAACCACAATCAGAATATAAATAATACAGTGGAAGTCTTTAAGTAAATGAACTGAGAATCTATTGATAAATTAAATAGAATATCCAATTATTCAAATCTAAACATAAAATATCATATCCTTACATCCACTTAATCCAACTAAAAATAACTAGAACAAATAGATAAAAATCTAATCAAAGGTACATGCAGAAAGGGCACTCGCATGAAGCGTCATGCTCGTCCTCTCCTGCCTGTACACCCAAAGCAGCAACATCACTATACGCCGAAGCGTTCATATAGTCATCCACCGTGTATCCTGCATCAACATCTAAAAACATGTATATATACAAAGGGTGAGCTCACAACTTAGCTCAGTAAGACAATCAGACAATTTCATAATATTATGCATGAGTAACAATCATTTTATGCTGTGGTCTGGTTTTAAGTATGCAATGTGCTATAGAAAGGTTTGGTGGCCCCCGCACCTCTATACACGAGTGTGTGGCACCTCATGGATCACACCTTCATTGGCCCACATGCACCCATCATGGAATAGAGATAGAGCTAAGATACCCCCGTACCTCCCCTGATGCTCTACCCATACCAGTACCTAAGCCCCTACTGGCTAGGGCTCGTAAACTGGGCTTGCAACTAACCAATCCTATATGTCATCAATGTATGCTCTATCCCAGCACAACCGTCTACGGCATAGAGATAGAGCTAAGGCATTCCCATACCTCCCCTGATGCCCTATCCGCAACTAACCCACTAGGATAGATACATAACGCAGGTAGACCCTATCCCAACATAACTCCCTATGGCATAGAGATAGAGCTAAAGCATCGTGGACAAGCCAGCGTCGACCTCGGAGACCACAGTGCCACATAACCATGGCTAGGCCAGCATCAACATCGGAGACCACCGTACCATGACCTTCCCCTGATGCCCCACCCGTACCAAGCATGTTAAGACAGAATACTACAAAAGGTGCTAGCGTGAGGAATGATCCCAGGCCCATGCCCCACTCCACACACTAACGAAAACAATCACATGCTTAACAATCACATCCTATCAATGCATGAACAGTAATAATAACTGAAAATAAAGGATGGCATGTGAATATGCACAAACATCACATCATATATATTCAGGTGATTAACATCGACTTACTGTCCATTAATTATTAGGTTTAGGTCAGATTCCCTTACCTGACGCTCGTTTGTTAGCTTGCTCCACGTCGTAAGATCCAAACGGGAAGTCACAAAGTCCTACAATATTATTAGGGTTTCATTAGAATAGTTTTCTTAGGGTTTCATGTTGATCAAAAACCAACAAAGTCCAAAACCAGCCTTTCAGAGCTGACCGGTCACAACATACCGGTTGCAGCTCTGTGAGCAAACTAGCAACCGGTATGGTCGATCGATATGTCTCCGGAAGACCATACACTTGGCTTTTTGACTGCCGTCGATTGATTACCTTGGATTTTCAGAGTTTGTCCTATCCATTCTAAGTCTAAGCTTTAAGTTAGAGTTATCCCCAACTCATTCGAGTCTTATTTCGATGAATATCATCTCGGAACTCGAATCTAAGGTTTGACGGCAACTTAGGGTTTTAAGGTCCAATTAGGATTTTCGATCAATACCTACTTTGCATGGTATTGATCCACCCACACCACTATCCTAGAGTCATAGGGTAAGAAGAATAGTTAAAACACTTACCGTTGACTAGCGTAGAGTGAGCTTCGTCGAACAGCAATGGCGGCACCTCCTTCTTCTTCCTAGCTCCTTCTCCTTTCCAACCTCTTTCTCTTCTCTAGGGTTTGTAAGAGACAATGGAAAGGATTTGAGGAGGTTTAAGGGTGTATTTATAGGCTAACATTAGGGTTTAGTAACCCTATTAAGATTAGGAAGGTTCAGGCATTAGGGTTTAGGAAAATGGAACCCACAGAGATCCAATTTCGGATCTCCGCACTCAGCTACGCAGAGCTGACCGGTCGACCGGTACCAAGACCGGTACCATCGACCGGTCAACATAAAATGATGGCTATTTGACCGTCTTTGATCCGATTTCGTACCTGTTTGTCATCCGCTCGTCCCATCTGGCCCGGTGATGATCGGAAGACCTGCTACGACACAAAACCAAGATTTAGACCGGGTTTATGGAGTACGGGTCTTACACTAGCTCTATCTCTACTCAAGTCTTGTTCACTAACATCGTCGTATCGCCATTACATTAGCAGAACTATTACGTCGTAGGGCATCAGGGGAGGTAGTCTCGGACCGTGTAGTCTGTGACTCTGTTGGGGGGCCTTAGCTCTATCCCTATGGACGTATTGAGGGATGCAGGGGTGAGGCCTTGGATACATCGTTGACATTAGGATTGGTTAGTTGCGAGCCCAGTTTGCAAGCCCTCGCCAGCAGGGGCTTAAGTATTGGAATGGGTAGAGCATCAGGGGAAGTGTGATGCGGTGCGGTCCTAAGCACTTTAGCTCTATCTCTATTCCATGGTGGGTGCATGTGGGGGCAGCAATGGTGTTTGTTCCACTGGGCGGTTCCAAACATTCGTGTATAGAAGTGCGGTGGCCACCTATCCTTTCTATCGCACATTGTAAACTTATGAACCAGACCAAAGATCTGAATTAATTGCATGCATATGTTTGTTGCATTGTTTTGTTTACTCACTGAGCTCAAGTTGGAGAGCTGACCCTCGCACGTTTAATTCTTTTTAGTTTCTGATGTTGTAGGTATTACGGTTGAAGATTATGTGAACATGTCAACATATGAACTTGTGGCTGCTAAGATGAGCAAGCTGTGGAGGATTATTATGATTCGTTAAGCAAGCGTTTCACTGTGGATACGCTTAGAGTTTAATTTTTATATTTGGATATTTGTAATATGTATGAAATTATATTTTGGTTACTTGGAGATAAATGGAATATTAATTATTTATCGTGACTAGACCTCAGTTCATTATCTGTAAGACTTCCGCTATATACTTTATTATCTCTGATTAATATGGAATGTGTTTTGGTTTAACATGGTAGGGATAGCCTATTCGTGATCCTGATTGAACCGTTGGTTTATTGATGGTTCATCACACCATTCTAGTTGGCACAGAATTTGGGTGTGAAAACTTGGTATCAGAGCTCTCAGACCTTGCCCATTAATCTTGAACACTTCCACTGGAGTCCATGAACTGAGTTAGGATAAATTAAAAGCTTTAATACAAACACACCATAAGCACCAATGTTAGTTGAGACAGAACTTAAATAAAACAATAATGTACATATAAAAGGTGGAACCATATATATACACAAACAGAAAGAGAGAAAATTCAAAACTTACCCTGATAAACAAATAATATAGGGTACTATCAATAAGTCGGACAGTTGCCAAAGCATACAAAGGATATAATATACTAGAAAGAAGGAAGCATCTATAAAGTAGGAAATTAGAATACCAAGTTGGTACTCACAAGATGTGAAACTCGATGTATGACAGAAGAAGAAGGAAAATGGCTAGTAACGCCTAAATCCCTACAAAGGTAAAGGGAAAAACCTCGGGCTAAATCCAACAGAGATAGGAAAACAATGGCCATACACCAAAAATAAGAGTAACTACAAGAAGATAGAGCTATACTCTTGGATGATGTGGAAACTCAGAGTAAGATCCACCATACGCTGATCCATTGCCCGCTGAGCATTAAGAGGATGTTGCAACTTGACCCCACCACTATCAGGGTCGAGAACAGGTAGTAAAAACTCATCTGAGTAGATGCAAAATAATGATAATCAGAGTTGAAAAAATCAAAGAAGGAAAATAACCAGGCCACTCCAGCCAATTTACCTGGACTACCAAATGCCTTGGCTATGGTTGTAATAAACTTGGCTTGACAAAAAACAAGAGCAACAACAGATGAGACCGACTATGCGAGTTGCTATGTGAATCACAATCTAAGTTGCCAATGCTACATCAACACCTCCGGGTCAAACCAAGCACGGTACCAATTGGTAGCAACACTGTACCCCCAGAACCTGTTAGCTATAACACAGTGCCTACCATATAGCAAGTCTCAGTAACGCACATCCCAGTGCAGGAGCTTGGTACACAACAAGCAGTGTATCAAGGCGGAGACCCTTATCATCCACTGATATATGGGATAGCTGCATCATGGCAGAATGATCCAACAAGGATTGAGGAATATTTTCTGAAGATGAAGCCTCAAACATTTTCAGCAAAAGATCAAAGATATTGTAGCCATATAATTAGATAGGTTATATAGGATGCGGTACATTATTGACTTACTCTTATGATTATAGTGAATGCACATACCTGATTTTAAATTCTCGTGTCTTGACAGGATACCTTCTTGATTTAACCTATCAATTGGAGTTATAGATATTGTACTTTAGTATTAGTCCTGATTATACCAATCTGAATCACTCTCATGATCGACAACATGAACAGAGATATGAACTGAATGAATAGTTAAATGTTTAATCATGTTGAGCGTACATCTTTTGATTTATACCTGATTTACTGATGTACGAAAATTTTCTCCAGATTTACTCCTGTAGTGCCATGACCAATGGCATTATATACTCGATAGAACCTGTAACCATGAGGTTAAGAACTGTAAACCTCTATTTACATATATTTGGACCACCGTGCAACTTGACGATCTTTTGATGCCGATTGGATTACCCTTGATTTACTCTTGATCCTTTAAACCTAAGTTCATTAGATAAAGCAAGTGTTCTTCATCATACTGAATTTGAAAGAAGGAAGTGAATTGCTTTTGGATAAACATTCTGATTCATAGATTCCTTGACCTTTGTTGATAAAGATGTTTAGTGATAATGGAATTATGGGAGGTAAGATGATTAAATTTAGATTAGATTCTATGGCCAAGGAACCTCAGATGAAGAAATGGAGGATCTGTTTCAAAGATTACTGAATGGATGGATATGAGTCCTGTCTATAAAAAGTGCATGAGCAAAAAAGTAGGTAACAATCACAAGATATTTTCGACGTATAGGAAAGAGAGATCAGGATAAAATAGCAGTGATAAAAGAGATGTAAGCTAATGAGTTTTGGGATTATTAACGAATGTCTTGAAAAGTCATAAGAGATGAAGGAACTAGACAAGCTCTTAAGAACTACGAATCAGATTTTGCTAGTTCAAACCCATTTGGACTTGATGTTGTATTGGACAAGTAATGTCTGAATCATATGGATGGACAGGATTTGGATGCAACCTAATTCGACTTGAGATGACAGACTTTGACATCATCTTGGGAATAGACTGGTTGGCTCAAGACTCTACAATATTGTTATGTGCATAGAAGAGGTTATCATTCAAGAATAAAGACGGAATATAATTTAGTATTATTGGAAGTATGTTGAATAAGAAGTAAAAGCTGATCCTCTCTATGCTAAAGGTGAAGAGATGCTTTGAAGAGAAAGGAGTTGGATATATGTTATACGCTACCAAAGAAGCACCCCAGATGGAAGATATTGATGTGATGCATAAATTTTATGTTGTATTTCCAGGAGACTTACTTGGGTGACCACCTGATCATGCGACCGAGTTCGTCATCGACTGGTTACCAAGGACGATACTTGTGTCAAAGGCACCTATAAAATAGCTCCTATGGAGTTGACGGAACTGAGACTCAACTACAAGAGTTATTAGACGAGGGTTCTAATCGGCAAAGTATTGCATTACAGGGAGCGCCAATTCGTGAAGAAGAAGGACAGTAGTGTTAGATTATGTATAGACTATCGGGAACTAAACAAGCTCATGATTCAAGAATCGATATCTACTATCTCAGATCGATGACTTGTTTAAACAGTTGCAAGGAGCAAAGGTATTTCCTAAGATTGATCTTCGATCGAGATATCCTCAGCTTAAGAATTTGGAGAGCGATATTCTGAAGATATTTTTTAGAATCGAGATTGGACATTATGAGTTCCCGATTATGACGTATGGATTAACCAATGCCTTACATCTTTTATGGAGCTGATGAACGGGGTGTTTCAAGACATGTTGGACACGTCGGTCATAGTTTTCATAGATGATATTTTTATTTATTCCAAGAATGAAGCAACTCATACAACGGATCTTAGAACAGCTTGATAACAGCTGAGAAAGGAAAAAAAAATTGTATGCCAAGTCCAAGAAATATGAGACCTGATTAAATAAAGTGATCTTCTTAGATCACATAGCATCATTAAAAGGGATTAAAGCGGACCCTATTAAGATAGAAGCAATTTTCACATAGCATCTTTAAAAGGGATTAAAGCGGACCCTATTAAGATAAAAGCAATTGTATGGTGAGAAACGCCTAAGAACATTGTGAAGATCAGAAGTTTCTTGGGTTTAGCTGGTTATTACAGACGATTCATGGAGGACCACTTTAGGATCACAATACCTCTTACCAAGCTAACCAAGAAGGGAGAGGAGTTTAATCAGACTGACAAGTGTGAAGAATGTTTCCAAACTCTAAAAAAAATGGTTAGAACACTGTAGGATTAAGACCGTGATACGCAGTATCGCTCGAGCAAGGCTAATGTGGTAGCTAAAGCTTTGAGTAAAAAGGTGAATAATGAAGACAAAAGGAGGACCGAGTATAAATGTTGCCTTCTATTCCACAGCAATAGATTCAAATTTAGAGGAAGAGTAACATATGATAGAAACTCGTGATGATCCAACTGAGCGAGAACTTATGGATGAACTTATGGAGCAATATTTCCTCGCTTGTGTTCACAACATTAAAGATTGTCTCGAATTTGATAGACGATGTAAAGGTAGTAATTTTGTTAAATCTGTATATAAGAGGTGCAAGAAAATTTAGAGAAAGAAAAAAAACCTAACCCTGACATACTTTGGATGCGGAGACGGTACTCGGATACAGAGGTAGATTCTAAATTCCTAAAGATAAAAACTCGGATATCATGAAGCGGATAATGATAAGAGCCCATTGTACTCAATATTCAGCACATCCTAGAGTACTAATAAGAGATTGTACTGGTAAGGTGGGATGATAACAAATGTGGCATAGTGTGTGTTCCAGTGTCTGAATTATCAGCAAGTAAAGAATGAAAGACAAAGACCAACATGGCTTACTACAACCACTATCCGAGCCAGTTTGGAAGTAAAACTGCATTACAATGAACTATGTCACCGAATTGCCACTGACTCCCAGATCGATTGACGCAGTTTGGGTGATTGTTGATCGCCTGATGAAGAAAGCTCATTCCATTGCTATACGACCTTGGTATGCTTTGGAACGGCTAACTAATCTCTCCGCGGATAAAATTACATGGAGTACCTGAAAGCATTGTGTCCGATAAAGACCCATGCTTTACTTTAAAGTTTTGAGAAGGATTACAGATGGCTATTGGTACAACGTTGAAGTTTAGTACCACATTCCATCCTCAGACAGATGGACAGTCGGAGCGTACTATTCAGATTTTAGAAGACATGCTTCGAGCCTGTGTTATTGATTTAAAGGCTCATGGGAAGAGAACAACCATTGATTGAATTCGCCTATAACAATAGCTATCCGGCTACTATACAGATGTCACCCTATGAAGCACTGTATGGTAGTAAGTGGCGAACTCCTCTGTTTTGGAATGAAGTTGGAGAACGTAGCATCGTTGGACTAGAGTTTATTGAAGAGACTTGTCGAGTAGTCGACATTATCAAGGAAAGAGTTACAATAGCTCAGAATTGTCAGAAATAGTATGCGGATACTCGACGTCGAGACCTTGAATTTGTTGCAGGTGATAAGGTATTCTTGAAAGTATCACCTATGCGGGGTTTAAAATGATTCGGACAGAAAGGGAAGCTAAGCCCGAGATATGTCAGGCCATATGAGATTCTAGCTGAGTGTGGATGAGTGGCTTATCAGTTAGCACTACCACCATCTATGTCAAGTGTGCGGAGGATGTATTTCATATCTCATTATTAAAGAAGTGCGTCAGAGATCCAACGCACGTTTTGACAGCGGATCCACCAGATCTAACTGATGATTTGACATTCAAAGTAGCACCAACTGAAATCACAAGCCGAGGTGCAACGACTATGCAACCGTGACATATATTATGTTAAGGTCACCTAGAGGAGTCGAGATATAAAAGAGATCACATGGGAAGAAGAGAACGCTATGCAGAAGCAATATCGTCACCTTTTTTACTTGGAAAGTATGCACAAATTTTGAGGACTAAATTTTTAATATAAGGGGGGAGTTGTAAGACCTGTATCAAACTAACCGGCCTTACCACCATGTATCAAGTCTACCTATCATGGTCGAGCCAAGCGAATCTAGTGCGTGAAGAAACCACAAGACCAAGTATGAAATATAACTCAAAAACAATCAAATATGAGTGTGTGGTTGCATGCTTAAAAGGTGTGACTGACCCTACCTCAAAAGCGTCCAACCCATGACTTTTTGGTCGTGGGGTCGCACGTTTTAAAACGTAGGGTTGCAGTATGTCCGACCCTACATGCGACCCTACACCCTAGGGTCTCATGTTTTAAAAACATAGGGTCTCAGTATGTCCGACCCTACATGCGACCCTACAGCCTAGGGTCCCAGTATGTTCGACCCTACGTCCGACCCTACGAAAACAGCACGAATCGGAAATTAAGAAACTTTCCTAATTCCAAGGGGATCATTCCTAAACCCATAGGGACTTATTATTGAGTTTTTTCCTCTATAAATAGGATGCCCCTTAGCCTCTTTCACTCCTTCACAACCCTAATTGAAAGTGAGAGAAAGAGAAAGAGAAGGAAGAGAATAAGAGAAAAAACTTGAAGAAGAAGACTAAGGAAAAGAAGGAAACTTCAGAGAAACCTCTGAATAAAGGTATGAACCTAATTCCTTACCTGAATATGAGATCCTAGAATAGTTATGAAGAACATAGGATTAAGAAAAACCCAAATCATCCATCCATGGGCAAGTTCCAAGAGATTCCATGGAGGAAATTATTGTGGACAATGAATAGTATCTAACTTGGAGTTTTGAGCCATAGAACAATCTTAGAATGGACCATGAAAGTAAGCCAAAGGATCAAAACATGAAAGAATGGACTTTAGAATAAAAGGTCGACTCAGAATACGTGTGGTCGCACGTAGGGTCGAATGATATCCGACGCTACGAGGCCACAGGATTGACCACATGCCCTTGGGAAGTCCCAGGGAGGGTTTGGTTGCACGTAGGGTCGAATGGTATCCGATCCCATGTCCGACCCTACACCCTAGGGTCATAGAAACTGCTACCCTAGGTGTGACCCTACCCTGCGACCCTACCCCTGTGGTCGTCGAAACTGCTACCCTCGGTGCTACCCTACCTGCGACCCTACAATTTCAGTAAGTCTAAATCTATTGGGAATAATTCTAATTAAAATTTATCGACTTGTTAGGTCTTTCCAGTGATTTAAAAGTGAATTTTAAAGCTTGAACGAGGATCTACTAGCAATTAAAGGTGAGGGAACAAGACCCAAACTAATCGGTTAATAATAAACTATTTTTGTTTATTGAGTCCAACACCATAAATGATTCCACGTTTGTATGATTGTAATATGCATATCACATGTCATCCACTATTCCTGTTGTTACTGTTCATGCATATTTAATTTTCGTTTATTTATAATATGATGTTGATGATGATGCTAGGAATAGGCATGTGAATGTATGTGTGGTTAGTGTACTTGATGCGAGTGGAGCATCAGGGGGAGGACATGACATTATGGTTCAACCTGGTCACCAGACTCAAGCTCTATCTCTACTCAAGTCTTGTTCACTAACATCATTGTATCGCCATTACATTAGTAGAACTATTACGTCGTAGGGCATCAGGGGAGGTGGTCTCGGACCGTATAGTCTCTGACTCTGTCGGGGGGCCTTAGCTCTATCCCTATGGACATATTGATGGATGCTGGGGTGAGGCTTTGGATACACTATTTGACATTAGGATTGGTTGGTTACGAGCCCAGTTTGCAAGCCCTTGCCAGCAGGGGCTTACGTGTTGGTATGGGTAGAGCATCAAGGGAAGTGTGATGCGGTGCGGTCCTAAGCACTTTAGCTCTATTTCTATTCCTTGGTGGGTGCATGTGGGGGTGGCAATGGTGTTTGATCCATTGGGTGGTTCCACACATTCTTGTATAGAGGTGCGGTAGTCACCTATCCTTTCTATTGCACATTGTAAACTTATGAACCAAACCAAAGATCTGAATTGAATGCATGCATATGTTTGTTGCATTGTTTTGTTTACTCGCTGAGCTCAAGTTGGAGAGTTGACCCTCGCGCGTGTAATTCTTTTTAGTTTATGATGTTGTGGGTATTACGGTTGAAGATTATGTCAATACGTCAACATATGAACATGTGGCGGTTAAGATGAGAAAGCTGTAGAGGATTATTATGATTCGTTAAGCAAGCGTTTCACTATGGATATGCTTAGAGTTTAATTTTTGTATTTGGATATTTGTAATATATATGAAATTATGTTTTGGTTACTTGGAGATAAATGAAATATTAATTATTTATCATGACTAGGCCTCAGTTCATTATCTGTAGGACTTCCGCTATTTATTTTATTATCTCTAATTAATATGGAATGTGTTTTGGTTTAACATGGTGGGGATAGCCTATTCGAGATCCTAGTTGAATCATTGGTTTATTGACGGTTCATCACACCATTCTGGTTGGTGTAGAATTGGGGTGTGACATACTATCAACCAAAGGTGAGGGAACAAGACCTAAATTAATTGGCTATTAATAAACTGTTTTTATTTATTGAGTCCAATGCCATGACTAATTCTATGCGTGTATGCTCGTAGTGTGTATTTAACATGTCATCCAATATTCCTTCTATAACTGTTCATGCATATTTGATTTCTATTTAATTATAATATGATGATGATGAAGATCCTAGGAATAGGCATGTGAATGTTTGTGTGTGGTTAGTGTACTTGATGCGAGTGGGGCATCAAGGGGTGGATGTGACACTATGGTTCATCCTGGTCACCAGACTCTAGCTCTATCTCTACTCAAGTCTTGTCCACTGACATTGTCATATCGCAATTACCTTAGCAGAACTATTACGTTGTAGGGCATCATGGGAGATGGTCTCGGACCATGTAGTCTCTAACTCTGTCGGGGGGCCTTAGCTCTATCTCTATGGACGTATTTAGGGATGCTGGGATGAGGCCTTGGATATACTATTTGTCATTATGATTGGTTAGTTGCGAGCCCAGTTTGCAAGCCCTCGCCAATAGGGGCTTACGTGTTGGTATGGGTAGGGCATCAGGGAAAGTGTCATGCGGTGTGGTCCTAGCACTTGAGCTCTATCCCTATTCCATGGTGGGTGCATGTGGGATGGCAATGGTGTTTGATCCATTGGGTGGCTTCACACACTTGTGTATAGAGGTGCGGCGGCCACCAATTCTTTCTTTTGCACATTGTAAACTTATGAACCAGACCAAATATATGAATTGAATGCATTCATATGTTTGTTACATTATTTTGTTTGCTCACTGAGCCATGATGTGTGTACACCCTTTCGACGTTGAATATTTTTAGTTGATGATGCAGGTACTACTGTAGAAGACTATATGAATGCTCTGATGTATGGACATGTTGCGGCGATAGATGCAGAAGCTATAATGGAGTCGCATGATTCGTCGTGCGAGTGCAACTCATGTGTCTTCGATTAAATTTATAGTTGGATTATTCAAAAGATGCAATTGATTAATTTATTTTAATTTATGTCTTAGCCATTTGAAGATAATTGGATAATTTATTGATGTTATCACTATTAGATTCTAAGTTCTGTAAATATTAAAGACTTCTACTATTGTGTATTTATTCTGATTATGGTTGTGGAGGTGTATGGTTTAAGCAAAAGGACACAGCCTATTCGAGATCCTGGTTGAACCGTTCGATCATAGACGGTTCATCTTACCATTCTGGTTGGTTCAGAATTGGGGTGTGATAACTTGGTATCAGAGCTTTCGGGCCCTGTCTATTAAACCGGTATACTGCTACAAAAATTTGTGAACTGAGTTAGGATAAAATTTAAAAGCTTTAATAAGAACACACTATAAGCACCTGTGTTGTATGAGACAAAAAGTAAGAAAGAGAATAATGCACTATTAAGATGAGAAACAAGTTTCGTATGCACATTGAATAAAAAAGCAATATATATACATATCCAAATCAGAGTACGGTCCACAATCCGGACAGTTACTCTGTAGTACAAGAAAAAATAAAAAGAAAATATGCATCATGGAGCTGGAGGTGTGTAAGCACCCCATTTTTGTCATTTCCAACTGAACAATGTCTTACTAGTATGTGGACAGCAAAGGAAGAAAGATAAGTAAAAATTTAGGTTTTGGCTACGACCTCGAGGTAGTTTTTGGTAGGCCCCACAATGAGGTCACAGGCTGTAATCTGCATGGTTGCATAGGTCATGGAATTATCTTCGAAATGATACCAGAATTGCCCAATTCTGATATCAAATAAAGAAGATATGGTCATTTTAGTCAGATGATACGTACAAGGGACGTTTCGGAAATTATCATAAATAATCCCAGGGGCTTTCATGCAAATTATCGTAAGTTGGATTGTTTGAATTTCAAATCATCATATCTTGATCATCCGACATCTGAATCATATGGTTTAAGTACCATTATTCCTTATTTTTAGTCCTCTTCAAAGCGGATATAAATGATTTTCGGTAGAAGTCACCAGTGGGCCCCATGCAAGCTTGCATGCAAAGTTATCGTTAGAACTTCAAAGCCTCATATCTTTTCCATTCTACGTCGGATTCAGATGATTCCAAAGCCGTTATTCTACATTTGTGATATCCTACAAAGTGGACGTGGAAAATCTTGGGTAGAAGTCTCCGGAGGGTCCCATGCAAAATTACATATGGAAATGATCATTTAATCTTCAAAAATTCATATTTTGATCATCTCATATCCAAATCAGGTGATTTCAGTCTCATTATGTTCCATTTTTAGTGCTCTACAAAGTGGATGTAAAATATTTTCGGTAGAAGCCTTCGAAGGATCTCATGCAGAATGGTCAACCAAATTATCGATAATTGGCCTGCTTAAACTTCAGAAAGTCATAAGTTGGCCATTTTATTTCCAAATGAGGTGATTCAAGTTCCATTATTCCTCATTTTTAATGTTCTACAAAGTGAACATAGAAAATTTAGAATAAGGGCTATCGGAAAATTCTGTGCGGAATGACAACGGAAATGGCCCATGAAATGATAGAGAGAGAAAACCCAATTAATTCCAATCAATCCAGTCAACTCAACTCAACCCAAGCCCGTCTTGGCCCAAGCCAATTAATTCCAGTCAATCCAGTCAACTCAACTCAACCCAAGCCAGTTTGGCACAACCCAGTCAATCCTTGTCAATCCAGACCAATTCATGTCGGCACATATACATGTATTTCTTTTATATATATTATTTATATGTTTATATAATGTATAATATATTATATATCATATAATATATACATATGTCTTATATGTATATTATATTATATATATATATATATATTAATATATTAATATATTATATATTTATATATATATGTTTTATATATAATAAAAAAAGCAAAGAAAATAAGATCCGATTGGAAAAAAAAAGGGAAAGAATTGGAGACCGAGAAAAGGAAAGAAAAATCAAATAGAGATTGAGAGATAGAGGGAGACCGAAAAAAGGAAAGAAATCAGAGAGGAAAAGGAGAGACCGAGAAGAATCGTGAAAGAAGAGCTGGGGTACAGCTGGAGATTGAAAAGAGGGAGGAGAACCAGATTGGAAAGGGAGAGGAGACGGCAATCCAAAGGGAGCTGGTCGGCCTGCAAAGAGGGAAAGAGAGGTCGGTGGGATTAGAAGGAAATAAATCAGAAACTTAGAGAGGGAAAGAAAAGGACGGAGATCTGGAAAATCAAGGGGAAGAAAGATACGATCCGAGAGAGAGAGAGGGGAGCTGGAAAAGGAAGGAGAAGAAAGATACGATCCAATAGAGAGAGGGAGGCGGAAATCAAAGGAGATAGGGAGATCGAGAAATAGAAGAGGGCGGTGGGGAGAAGAGGAAAAAAATAAAAAAAAACAATTAAAATAAAAGAGGAGATCGAGAAGATTTGAGGGAGGGAAGAGAGAGACCGAAAGGGGAAAAAGAGGAGGGCGGTGGAGAGAATAGAAAAAAAAAATCAAAGAGGAGATCAAAAAGATTTGAGAGGAGGAAGAGAGAGACCGAATGGAGAAAGGGAGAGAGAGAGGGAGTGGAAGAATAAAGATAAAAAAATAAAAAAATCAGAAATGAGGATGGAGAAGAAGGAGGGCGGTGAGAGAAAGAATAAAAAAAAAGGAAAAAACATAAAGAAGGGGGAAGATAGAGAAAAAGGAGGAGGTGGAGAGGAGAAGAAAAAAAAAACAAAAAAAAAAGAAGGAAGCTCAAGATTAAAGGAAAATCGATAAGAGGGGAAAATCAAAAAAAAAAAAAAAAAAAAAAAAAAGAGAAAGAGAGGGCTGAAACGAGAGAGGATATATTGAGGAAAGAGATAAAAAAATCAGAGAGAAAGAGGTGATTCAGAGGAAGAGGATCGAAAGATAGAGAAAGAAGAAGCAAGTAGGGAAACTCCAGCAACTAAGGTAAGCTCCTCCTCTGTCTTACTCTTTTATTTTTTTTTTCTACAACTGTAACACCTGGATCTCCACTTGGTCAGGCTTCCCGTGAGCCATGACTATACTCATCATCATTGCATGTCTCTATTGATCCATTACCGTTCTCCATCTCTCATAACCACTGTAACATAATACATTTGATCTAGTGAAGCTAGCACCTCCCATTACAGTCCTGAAATGTCTCATTAAATCAAAGTCATTCATTGATAATTTTTTAGATTATGTGTGATGAATGATAAGTATGACCATCAATTTTGAGAATTTCATGTGGATCAAACATGCCATCAATTTTGAGAATTTTTATGTGAATGAAACATTGCCATCAATTTTGAAAATTTCATGTGGATTAAACATGCCATGATCTGAGTTTTTAATGAAGTGATTCGACTATGGCTGAAATTTTGATGCGATAAATGGTACCATTGATCTATAATTTTTAATATAGACCATCAGTCTGTAATTTTTATTGATCATTGATGTGGAATCTTTAGTGATCAAATATGGACCATGGAATGGTGATTCAGGATCTAAATTGCTAGATGTCCATTATGAGTGAGTTTAAATAAATCTAAACGGTTAGATTTTCATTTTAAATGAATCTAAACCGTTGGACCATCTTTGTGATTGATTTAAATAAAGCAAAATGATTGGATGTTTGATTTAAGTGATCTGAACCATTGGATGACATAAAAACTGATTTAAATGAATCTGAACGGTTGGATTACCATCTTGAGTGATTTGGACCGTTAGATTATCTTTTGGAGTGATTGAAATAAATTTGAACGGTTAGATTACCATCAATAGTGATTTATACCGTTGGATTTTTCATCATGAATATTTGGATGTTTATTGCCATATTAGGATGCATACTGCTATGTTTGGATCACTACCACTGCTATAATTGGAATGATCACACTGCCATAATTGGAATAATCACACTACTATAATTGGAATGATCATACTGCCATAATTGGAATAATCACAGTACCATGATTAAATGCTTATGCCATATTTGGATGCTCATTGCCATGTCTAAATGTTCATTGCCATATTAGGTCTTGCCATGCTTAGAATTAACATATTAGATCTTACAATATAGGCTCTTGCCTTATTTGCAGTGCATGGCATATTAAGGAGATTTTCACAATCTTGCTATATGTGTATTTCTTGCCATAAATGTATTATATGTCATATTTAGATGAATAATTCTATTTTGGGAAATAATTTAATTTATACAACACCCTAGTCGAACTGCCATATCTGCACACTTCTAAAAGACAATCTAGGTGTGGGGACGTGTATTTAGACACCCACATTCTTGGGAAGGACATAATGGGAATAATAAAAAACCTTAATAAAGAAAGAAAAAATGCTTTGCCAAACCTTTCAAAATTAGAATTCAGGATGAAAAGGGTAATTTAGGATGATTTTGCCCCTCGGTTAACCCTAAACCTAGAATAGGTTCTAAACCCTAACCTAGAATAGGTTCTCAATCCCAAACCTAGAACAGGTTCTCACTTTCTTACCTAGAACAGGTTATAGTTCGAACTACGCGGATTCTGATTCCTAGGTCAAACCCTAGGATACATAGGCTATTTGGGAGAATCCCAAATTCGGATCCACACCTTAGTCCACTCGGACTATCCATAGATCCACTAGGATATCCATTCCCATTTCAACCCAGAGTCCCGAACTACGCGGATTCTGATTCCTAGGTCAAATCCTAGGATACGTAGGCCATTTGGGAGAAACCCAAATTCGGATCCATAATTTAGTCCACTCGGACTATCCATAGATCCACTAGGATATCCATTCCCATTTCAACCCAGAGATTCGAACTACGCGGATTCTGTTTTCTAGGGCAAACCCTAGGATACGTAGGCTATTTGGGAGAAACCCAAATTCGGACCCATACCTTAGTCCACTCAGACTATCCATAGATCCACTAGGATACTCAACCATTTCAACCAAGAGTCCCGAACTACGCGGATTCTGATTCCTAGGGCAAACCCTAGGATACGTAGGCGATTTGGGAGAAACCCAAATTCAGATCCACACCTTAGTCCACTCGGACTATCCATAGATCCACTAGAATATCTACCCATCAGCCCGAACTACGCGGATTCTGATTCCTAGGTCAAACCCTAGGATACGTATGCCATTTGAGAGAAACCCAAATTCGGATCCAAACCTTAGTCCACTTGGACTATCCATAGATCCAATAGGATATTTATCCACATTCTAACCCACATAGGGTTATCCACATTCCAACCCAGAATGGGTTATCCATATTTCAACCCAAATAGGGTTATCCTTAGATCCACTAGGACTATCTATCAGTCCACATGGACTTTCCAGATCCTAATCCATAGGATTTCTCAGCCTTTCAAGCATAAATTTCAACTTGAACAAAGAACTTAATCATGCACAAGCATAAATCATAGCCATAAACTTTAATCACACCTGAACTACGATGGTGAACCTGATTTTCGGAATAATTCCATGATACATAGGCAATCTGATGGATACAGATTCGGTTCAATGATATCAAACCACTTGGTTTGGTTTGGTTTGACAAATATAGTCTAGGATAGGAAAGTTATAGGAGACCGATTTTGATCGGGCGGTTTGGGTGCCTAACCCCTTCCCATAACCGTAACCTGATGCTTACCCAATCTCTGATGGACCAGAATTCCAATCTAAGGGTCATGAGTCAATCGAAGTCTTACCTTGGGGTGAGATTTCACATTTCTAAGGTCCTAGACCTAAATTTAGGTGGCGACTTCCAAGACTTCCATCTTTGTCCTCACATTGGCGACTTCACTGGGGATATAAACGTCAAACTCCTAAATGAAAACTTTCCTTGTGTGAATTGGATGCTTGATTTTAGGATACTATATTTATGCTTGTATAATATTACTTTGGGGGGAATGGGTTCAGTCACACATTCGTGCGAGTAGCCAAACCGGGTCCCATGCATATGGGGCAGCCCGCTAGGTGAAACACACAGCCTTGGCCTATACTTTGTGAGACCACGACCGGTGAGCAGCCTCTAACGAGCATTTCTTGGGTCTGCCTGGGAATGCGTTATGGTACTCCACGTCGCTTGGATCCTTGCAACATAGTATATAAAGGGATTGGGAGGTCATTATTCATCGAGCATTCGGTGATAGGTTACCCCATCCTTGTCAAGGTGGCCTTTTCTATCCTAACCCAGATTGTAGCCCAATGTTTGTTATTTTTGGTTCATCCCTGAATCGACCCAGTAAAGTTTGCTTAACCATGACATCCATGTTCGAGACGTCGAAGTTCTGCCCGTTTTTGTCCTCGATTGGTCAACATGTTAGAATCTACACGATGAGCATCTTGAACTCTCACCCATTGGGAGTATGAGGTGTGTATACACCTGTTCTACATCATAGTAGATGGTTAATATACACCCTCCATTAAGTAAGCTCGATGTGTCGAATCTTTCATTGTTAACACGTCGATTTCAAAAAACGAGCAGAAAATCCCTGTCAAGACTTAGATACCCTGGTCAAGAAGAAATTTACTAGTTTGTTCATCTATGAACCGCTTTTGCTAACCATCCCTAATAAGGACAACGGATTAATATATCCATTTCGATTTCATCGAATTTGGTAATCCAATTGGCCAGACCTTGGTACCACTGATTATCCATTTTCGAATCATGAGGTCCGAAGACTGAACACATGGCTTAATCAAATTCAATTAAATTGACTTGGATAATGTTTACCCAATCGCCCTTATGAGGGATCTAACTCTTGTTTGGTTGAGTCATCCTTGATTGTGCATGTGACTTTTACTGTGAAACCTACATGCAAATTTCAGGGACGAAATTTCTTTTAAGGGTGGGGGAGTTGTAAGACCCGTACTCCGAAAACCCGGTCTAAACCTTGGTTTTGATGTCGTGACAGGTCCTCCGATCATTACCGGGCCAGACGGGACGAGCGGATGACAAACAAGTATGAAATCGGACCAAAGATGATCAAATCAACATGATTTTATGTTGACCGGTCGATGGTACCGGTCTTGGTACCGGTCGACCGGTCAGGTCTGCGCAGCTAAGTATGGAAATCCAAAAATTGACTTCTGAGGGTCCCACTTTCCTGATTTCGAATCCTAAGACTTTTGTAATCCTAATAGGTTACTAAACCCTAATTCTAGCCTATAAATACACCCTTAAGCCTCCTCAAATCCTATCCATTGTCTCTCACAAACCCTAGAGAAGAGAAAGAGGTTGGGAAGGAGAAGGAGCTAGGAAGAAGAAGAAGGTGCCGCCATTACCGTTCAACGAAGCTCACTTTACGCCAGTCAACGGTAAGTGTTTGAATCAATCTTCTTACCCAGTTACCCTATGTTAGTTGTGTGGGTGGATCAATACCATGCAAAGTAAGTATTGATCTAAAACCCTAAATTGGCCAATAAACCCTAAGTTGCCGTCAAACCCTAGATTCGAGTTTCAAGATGATATTCATCGAAACGAGACTTAAATGAGTTGGGGATAACTCTAACTCCATGTTTAGACTTAGAATGGATAGGAGAAACCTTGGAAATCCATGGAGGATGATCGACGGCAGTCGAAAACCCATGTATGGTCTTCCGGAGACATACCGATCGACTATACCGGTTGCACATGGTGCGACCGGTATGTTGCCACCGGTATCCCTGGGAGGCTGGTTGCAGGGGACCGGACCATACCGGTCGCCACCTTCCCCACAGAGCGCGACCGTACATGCCACCGGTCAACTCCGTGAGGGTATTTTGTAATTTTATTGGTTTCCGACCAATATGAAACCCTAAGCAATATATTCTAATGAAACCCTAATAATGTTGTAGGACTTTGTGACATATCGTTTGGATCTTGCGACGTGGAGCAAGTTATCGAACGAGCGTCAGGTAAGGGAATCTGACCTAAACCTAATAATTAATGGACAGGGAAGTCGATGTTAATCACCCGAATATCTATGATGTGATGTTTGTGCATATTCACATGTCATCCTTTACTTTCGCTTATTATTATTGTTCATGCATTGATAAGAATGTGATTGTTAAGCATGTGATTGTTTTTCGTTAGTGTGTGGAGTGGGGCATGGGCACGGGATCAGCTCCTCACACTAGCACCTTTGTAGTATTCCGTCTTAACATGCTTGGTACGGGTGGGGCATCGGGGAAGGTCGTGGTACGGTGGTCTCCGATATTGATGTTGGCCCGGCCATGGTTATGTGGCACTTGTGGTCTCCGAGTCGACGCCGGCTTGTCGACGATGCTTTAGCTCTATCTCTATGCCGTAGGGAGTTATGTTGGGATAGGGTCTACCCGCGTATTGTTTCTATCCTAGTGGGTTAGTCGCGATAGGGCATCGGGGGAGGTGTCGGAATGCCTTAGCTCTATCTCTATGCCGTAGACGGCGTCGGGATAGAGCGTACATTGATGACATATAGGATTGGTTAGTTGCGAGCCCGGTTTGCGAGCCCCGGCCGAGGGGGCTTAGGTAACGGTATGGGTAGAGTATCGGGAGGCACGGGGGTATCTTAGCTCTATCTCTATTCCATGATGGGTGCATGTGGGCCAATGGGGGTGTGATCCATGAGATGCCACACAGTCGTGTATAGAGGTGCGGGGGCCACCAAACCTTTCTATAGCACATTGCAAACTTAAAACCAGACCACAGCATAAAATGATTGTTACTCATGCATAATATTGTGAAACTGTCTGATTGTCTTCTGAGCTAAGTTGTGAGCTCACCCTTTGTATATACATTGTTTTTCGATACCGATGCAGGTTACACGTGGATGACTACATGAACGCTCCGGCGATGGAGGTGTAGCCGCTCGATGTGCAAGCAGAGAGGACGAGCATGACGCTTCATGCGAGTGCCCTTTCTGCGTGTACCTTTGATCGGATTTTATTTATTTCTTTTAGTTATTTTCGGTTGGATTAAATGGGTGTACGGATATTATTTTATGTGTTTGAATTTGGATAATTGGATATTTATTTAAATTATCAATAGATACTCAGATCATTCTATTTAAAGTCTTTCGCTGTATATTTATATTCTGATTGTGGTTATGTGTGATGGTTTGTATGAGTGGACACGGTCTATTCGAGATCCTGGTGTGAACCGTTGGTTAAATACGCGGATCCTGATTCTTAGGGTACCCTAAGATACGTAGGCAATTTAGAGAGATTCCCAAACACGGATACAAAGCCTTGCTCCTTGAGAGTATCAAATCCCTTGCTCCTTGAGAGTATCATTTCCTTGCTCTTTGAGAGCATTAAACCATTTGCTCCTTGAGAGTATTAAACCATTCCTCCTTGAGAGTATGCTCCTTAAGAGTATTAAACCCTTTGCTCCTTGAGAGTATTAAACACCTTGCTCCTTGAGAGTATCAACTCCCTTGCTCCTTGCGAGTATCAAACCCCTTGCTCCTTGAGAGTACCAAACCCCCTTGCTCCTTGAGAGTATCAACCCCCTTGCTCCGTGAGAGTATTTACCCCTTTGTTCCTTGAGAGTATTAACCCTTGCTCCTTGAGAGTATCAAATCCTTGCTCCTTGAGAGTATCAAGACCTTGCTCCTTGAGAGTATCTATCTATCAAACCCTTTGCTCCTTGAGAGTATGCTCCTTGAGAGTATCAATCCAAAAACAACGAACTACGTTGTACCCGATTTTCAGCACCTCTGAAATACATAGGCAACTTAGAGGACCTCTGCAAGTACAGTACCACATCTTAGTATCCTTAGGTCATCCATATCCATATCCATATTCACTTCAATCCACATAGTCTATCTCTAGATTCAATTTTAATCATCATCAAGGATAAACTTCAACTTGAACAATTGAATCTAATGAAGCTTAAGCATAAACAACATCCATAAACCTTAATCACATTCTGTTCGAACTATGGACTTGATTTCTAGGATTGAAATACGTAGGTAATTTGAGATGTCTTGGACGTCTCAGATTCAATCCATCACTGAACCATCTTCAGTTTGATTCACTGTATATTACTTTTCTTGTTTATTTACTTTAAGAACATGTTTGGTTGAACCTAGGTTAGAAGAATTTAGCAACTTGGCATAGGATCCCCCATGAGCCCTAGTCATCATCCATTGACCATAAACAGTCAGAACTATAGAGTCTAAGGAAAGTAGAATCACATAGGAGGCCGATTTTCTAATCGGACAGCTTTGGGTGCCTAACACCTTCCCAAACTGTACATTGAGCGCTTACCTGTTCTCTGATAGATCAAAGCCAACATATTGGATCAAATAAGTCAGTAGAAGTCTTTTCTTATGATGAGACTATATTTTATAGGTCCTAGACCTTAATCTAGGTGGCAACTCTAAATCATTTACTGTCTATCAGCGATAGGTGGATATCCTGTCACACCTCAATTCTGAACTAATCAGAATGATATGATGAACCATCAATAAACCAACAGTTCAACCAGGATCTCTGTTAGGTAGTACCCGCCATATCAACCACACACATATTCCACAGTAATAATCAGAGATAATAAACAAATAATGGAAGTCTTTATAAATAATGAACTGAGCATCTAACCATGATAAATAATTATTTAATCCAATTATCTCCAAAACTCAAGACATAAAAGTAATTAACCCATTACATGTTGCAATAATCAAATATAACTAAATAATTAAAAATGCACTGGTTGCACTCGCATGAAGGATCATTATAGCCATCCACGTCAAGTGTGCACAATGTATTTTACGTGTCTCTTTTAAAGAAGTATGTTGGAGATCCATATCATGTATTGACTGCAGATCCACTGTATTTGATAGAAGACTTAACTTTTGAAGTGGTACCAGCCTAGATCACCAATTGGAAGGTACAACATCTCTAGAGCCGGGATATTTATTATGTGAAGGTAACCTGGCAAAGCCAAGACGTGGAAGAGGTTACATGGGAAGTGGAAAATGCATTGCAGAAATAGTATTCCCACCTATTCAACTCGGAAGGTACATTTAAATTTCGAGGGAAAAATTTCTTTTGAGGGTGGGGGAGTTGTGAGATCCGTACTTGCAAATTTTGAGGATGAAATTTCTGTTAAGAGTGGTGGGGTTGTAAGATTCGCACGCCACGAAACCGATCTAGCCTTACATTCTCGTGTCGTGACCTATCTTCCCATCATAATCAACTCAAGTGAACCAATTGTATGAAGAAACCATAAGACGAGGTAAGCCACAAGTCAAATTTAGTTGTTGTGGTTGACTGTTTAAGTTTGTATGGAAACAACCAGATAAAAACTAAAAACCAGTAAATTTTGGGAATATGGTGGCAGTTTTGAAGGCTATGGTTGCATCTATGGTCGACCGTAGGACCTATGGTCGCATGTTTTGGTTGTATGGACGATGGTTTATGCAACCATATGATCGACCGTTTGAACCCAGAACCAACTCCGTGTTTAGGAAACTTTCCTAATTTGAGGGGGACTCTTTCCTAATTGAAGTAAGACTCTATATAGAGGTTTTCCCTCTATATAAGGGACGTTCTTTAGCCTCTTTCACTGTCACACCCCAATTCTGGACTAACCAAGGGTGTGATAAACAGTCATGAGAACCAATGGTTCAAACCAGGATCTTGTATAGGCTATGCCAACCATGTTAAATCAAAACACATTCCACAATAATAATCAGAGTAAATAATTAAATAGCGAAAGTCATATTAATAATGAACTGAGAGTCTACAGTGATAATTTAATATTTAAAAAGTTATTGTCAAGTAACCAAAACATAATTAATACCGATTACAAGTATCACAATACAAAAGTTAACCACTAATAATAAATATAATGGAAACACTAGCTTGACGAGCCATATTCATCATCCACAGCTTGCACATCCATAGCTGTTGCATGTGCACACATTGGTGTATCCATGTAGTCTTGAACAGTAACACCTGCAACATCAGAAACAAAAAAGAATTACACGCACGAGGGTCAGCTCTCCAACTTAAGCTCAGTGAGTAAACAAAATAATGCAACAAACATAACCATGCATTCAATTCATATCTTTGGTCTGGTTTATAAGTTTGCAATGTGTTATAGAAAGGTTTGGTGGCCACCGCACCTCTATACACGAGTGTGTGAATCCACCCAATGGATCAAACACCATTGTCGTCCCACATGCACCCACCATGGAATAGAGATAGAGCTAAAGTGTTCAGATCAAACATCGCCAATACTTCCCCTGAAGCCCTACCCATACCAATATGTAAGCCCTTATTGGCGAGGGCTTGTAAACTGGGCTCGCAACTAACCAATCTTAATGCCAAACAGTGTATCCAAGGCCTCATCTCAGCATCCCTCAATACATCCATAGAGATAGAGCTAAGGTCCCCTGGCAGAGTCAGAGACCACACGGTTTGAGACCACCCCCCTTGATGCCCTATGACGTAATAATTCTGCTAAGGTAATGGCGATACGACGATGTTAGTAGGCAAGACTTGAGTAGAGATAGAGCTAGAGTCTGGTGATGAGGTCGAAGACCACCATGCCACGTCCTCCCCCTGATGCTCCACTCACATCCAACACACCAACCATACACATACATTCACATGCCTATTCCTAGCATCATCATCATCATCATGTTATAAATAAACAGAATTAAATATACATGAACAGTAATAGTAGAAATATTGGATGACAAGTAAGATGCACATTACAAGCATACAAGCATAGAATAAATCATGACATTGGACTCAATAAAAATAAAATAGTTTGTTGTCATCCGATTAGTTCAGGTCTTGTTCCCTCGCCTTTGATCGTCGATTGTTCCTCTTCCAAGCTTTGTAAATCACTTTTGGATCACTTGGAAACCTAATAAATTTATGGACTCTAAGTTAGAGTTCATATTCATTAACTAAAGTGTTCAACTATCCCATCTGGAATCAATTAGACCTCCAGAAACTGAGTGGTCCCAAGATTGGCTGCACCTATGGTCTCAATTTCTGCGACCATAGGGTGTGTGGTCGATACTTGTGATCGCATATCATGCAACCACACACATGTGACCACACCCTCCCTGGAAACTTTTTGAGGGAGTGTGGTCGATACATGTGCCTCGTATGGTTGACCATAGCTGTGACCACATGAGTGTTTGGTTAATCCCTTTATGATTTGATTCCTTAAACTATCATTAGGGTCCTTCCTATGATTGATCTATGGCCTTAATTTTATATTTAATACAATTATATACTCCAATCTACTCTTCATGGATTTCCTTTGAGTTTTCATCTATGGGTCTCATGGTTGAGATCCTACTTTGAATCAATACTTCCTCCCTGATCTATTCTAGGCATTCAACTAAGGTAAGGGATGTTTTCATACCTTAAACTTACTGAAGAATCAGAATTCTCTCTGAAATTCCTTCACTTAGTCTTCCTCTTTAATTCTCCTTCTCTTCCTCCTCTTCTCTTTCTCTCTCTTTCAGTTTGAGTTCTAAAAGAATGAAAGAGGCTAAGGGACATCCTATATATAGAGGAAAACCCTCCATATAGAGTTCTACATAGATTAGGAAAGAATCCCCTTCAGATTAGAAAGGTTTCCTAATCATGGAGTCAGTTTGACATCGTGTGGTCGCACGTGGGGTCTCAGGATCCATCGACCACATGTCCCAAACTCCTATGGTCTTACTATTTTAAGGTGTGGTTGACCACACCTGTTTAGGTATTCGACCACACATCTCAATTAGATGATTTATGGTTCAAATTACATACCTAGCCTTGTGGTTTCTTCACGCACTTTGTCTGCTTGGTCCGACCATGATAGAAAGACCTGATACAAGGTGGTAAAACCAGGTTAGTACGATATGGGTCTTACACTCACTCTTTTAGAACCCAAATTAAAACTCTAAACCTAAGAAGGAAATAGAGAAAAGAAGAAAAGGAGAAAGACATTTAGAGAAAAAAGCTGAGAGGAAGGTTTTGCAGAGAAAAGTTCTATCTCTCTACAGCAAGCTTAAGGTATGGACTTGACTCTATAGGATAGATCAGATATGATAGGTTCTGTTCCATCAAGTTGATGTGTTGAATCTAATGTAACGACTTCGGTTATGGAAATGGGAAACCATAAAGAATAGGTTAGGGATAATTGATAAGGATAAACTATGATTAGAGGCCATAGAATGATCTTAGGGTGAATCCCATTGATGATCCATAAGGAGAAACTCGTATAAGAAGCAAAAATTAACTTAACTATGTATGGTCACAGCTATGGTCGACCATAAGATGAGAAAAGTATCAACTACAGCCATTCGAAAATAATTCAGGAAACATACGATAGTAGGTACAATCGCATGTAATGCGACCATAAGGTATGGACTGTATGTCCTACGGTGGCATATATTGCAACCATAACATCTACCATAGGATCAACCATAAGATAACAACAAGTATATTTTGAGACCAAACAAGGTTTTTGACTACTGTAACTTGATAAACTTGAACCCTAACTTAAATACATTAATTTTTTAGGTTCCTAATAGATTCAAAGTGACTTTCAAAGCTTGGGAGAGGAACAAACATCAATCAAAGGAGAGGGAACAAGACCTAAACTAATTGGCTAATAACAAGCTGTTTTACTTATTGAGTCTAATGCCATGATTGATTCTATGCTTGTATGCTTGTAATATGCATCTCATATGTCATCCAATATTCCTGTTATTACTGCTCATGCCTATTTATTTATGTCTATTTGTAATATGATGATGATGTTGTTGCTAGGAATAGGCATGTGATTATGTGTGTGTGGTTAGTGTGCTTGATGCCAGTGGGCATTAGGGGGAGGACGTGGCATGGTGGTCTCTGACCTGGTCATCAGACTCTAGCTCTATCTCTACTCAAGTCTTGCCCACTGACATCGTCATATCGCCATTACCTTAGCAGAACTATTACGTCGTAGGACATCAAGGGAGGTGATCTCGGACCCTGTAGTCTCTGACTCTATCGGGGGGCCTTAGCTCTATCTCTATGAACGTATTAAGGGATGCTGGGGTGAGGCCTTGGATACACTGTATGGCATTAGGATTGGTTAGTTGCAAGCCCAGTTTACAAGCCCTCGCCAATAGGGACTTACGTGTTGGTTTGGGTAGGGCATCAGGGAAAGTGTTGGTAGTGTGTGATCCGGACACTTTAGCTCTATCTCTATTCCATGGTGGATGCATGTGGGATGACAATGGTGTTTGATCTATTAGGTGGATTAACACCTCGTGTATAGAGGTTCGAGGCCACCAAACCTTTCTATAGCATATTACAAACTTAAAAATCAGACCAAAGATGTGAATTGAATGCATGCATATGTTTGTTGCATTGTTTTGTTTAGTCACTGAGCTCAAGTTGGAGAGCTGACCCTCATGCACGTAATTCTTTTTAGTTCTGATGTTGTAGGTACTACTGTCGAAGACTTTATCAGTGCGTCAACGTATGGACAATTGGTGGCTATGGATATGCAAGTTGTTGAGGACAAATAAGACTCGTCAAGCGAGTGTTTCAACTATGTTTACGCTTACTGATTAACTTTCGTATTTTGATACTTGTAATATGTTCCAATTATGTTTTGATTACTTAGAGATAACTGGATTATTTAATTGTTTATCATTATAGACACTCAGTTCATTATTAATAAGACTTTCACTATTTACTCAAATATCTTTGATTATCACTGTGAAATGTGTTTTTGTTTAACATGGTTGGCATAGCCTATACGATATCCTAGTTTGAACCATTAGTTTTCATGACGGTTCATCACACCATTGGTTAGTCCAGAATTGGGGTGTGACATATCCTTTATCCTCATAGTAGCGACTCCACTGGGGATTCCACATTCAGACTCCAGATTTACTTTCCTTATATTGATTGATGGACATTGGATGCTAGATCTAAGGCTACTGTAAGCACCCCATTTTTGCCACCCTCTGTTTAAGTGAACCAATATGGCAGGTTTCTGGCCTTTAATCCAAAGATTTATGATTTTTCACTGAATCCCACAGCAGGATCATGGGCTATCATCTGCAGGAATGCATATGTCATAGAATTATCTTCGAAACGAGACCAGAATTGCTCAATTCTGATATCAAATGAGGAAGATATGATCATTTTAGTCGGATGATACATATAAGGGAAGTTTCTAAAATTATTATAAATAATAATCCCAGGGGCCTTCATCCAAATTATCCTAAGTCGGATTGTTTGAATTTCAAATCATCATATCTTGATCATCCGACATCGGATTCAGATGATTCCAAGACCATTATTCTTCATTCATGATGTTCTACAAAATGGACGTAAAAAATCCCGGGTAGAAGTCACCAGTGGGTCACATGCAAGCTTGCATGCAAAATTATCGTTAGAACTTCAAAGCTTCATATCTTTTCCGTTCTACATCGGATTCAGATGATTCCAAGACCATTATTCTTCATTTGTGATGTCCTCGCGAAGTGGGCGTGGAAAATCTCGGGTAAAAGTCTCCGAGGGTCCCATGCAAAATGGTCTCAAATTATCGATAATTGGTCCGCTTAAACTTCAAAAATTCATAAGTTGACCATTTTACTTCCAAATGAGGTGATTCAAGTTCCTATATTCCTCATTTTTAATGTTCTACAAAATGAACGCAAAAAAAATTTGGAATAGAGGCCATTGGAAAATTTCATGCGGGATGACAGCGAAAATAGCCCATGAAATGACAGAGAGTGAAAACCTAGTTAATTTCAATCAATCCAATCAACTCGGCCAACCCAAAGTAGTTCGCCCAACCCAATCAATCCGGACCAATTCATGGTGGCTTATATGCATGTATTTCTTTTATATATTATTATATAATGTATAATATATTGTAATATATCATATAATATATACATATATCTTATATGTATATTATATTATATATATCAATATATTGATATTATATAATTATATATATATATATATATATATATATATATATATATATATATATATATATATATATATATATATATATATATATATATATATATATGTTTTATATATAGAAACAAAAGAATCCAAAGAGAGAGGAAACGTGAGAGAGAGGGAAATTTAGGGAGAATTCAAAAGATATTGTTTTGAGAAAAGGAAAGAAAAGAGAAAAAAAAAATCTTTTGGATTCAAAAGATTTTGTTAAGGCATATAATCCAAAAGAAAAAAAAGAAAGGAATCCAAAGTGAGGAAGGGACGCCCAAGATGAGAGAAAAAAATCCAAAAGATCTCGGTTTTGAGAAGAAGGAAAGAAAAGAGAGAAGGAAAGAGGAGGAGAGGATTTTCTAGAAGAGGGGAGAGATAGAGAATGTGTGGAATGGAGAAGGAGAAGAGAAAAAGGAAGGAAAAGAAGAAAGGAAAGAAGAAAAAGGAAGAAAAAAGATTTTTCTAGAAAAAAGAAGAAAGGAAAGAAGGATCTTCTAGAAAAGGAGAAAACTTATAAATAGGCAAGAGAAGAGAGAGGAGGGGCATTTTTTTTAAACCATAGGGAGAGGAGAACATGGGTGAGGGAGAGAAAAATGTGAGTGAGAGAGAGAAAAGAAAAAAAAATCGGAAGAAAAGAGAAGAAGAAGAAAATAGAGAAAGAAAGAAGGAGAGAGAGAGAGAGAGAGAGAGAGAGAGAGAGAGAGAGAGGAAAAAGAGAGAAGGATCAGAGAGGCAGCAAAGAGGATGATGAGAAGATGCAAAGGAGAGAAGGAGAGAGAATAAGCTTGAGGTAAGAATCACCCATCGCTTTTGTCAGTTTATTTTTTCAAAGTCAAAGCATACTGCAAATGCATGTCTGAGATTGGTGTCTAGCATTAAGAAGATGCCTCTGTTTTCATTAGGTTTCTTGAGACAAAATGTTGGCCTCTGAGTCTTCTTTCTGACCATGTATTTGGATTTTATTTTCATGAGCTATATGATTTTATATTGATTTTATAGTACCACTGGTAAGAATCTGGAACAGACCTGACCAGTGTATTTGCCTGTACTTGGGGAATGTTTTCGACCTGCCTATGATCTCTTTTAGGATTAGGTTCCTTGCGAAAAAATTTTGGTCTCTGAGTCCTCTTTCTGACCATGTATTCGGATTTTATTTTCATGAGCTATATGATTTTATATTGATTTTATAGTACCACTGGCCAGAATCTAGAACAGATCTAACCAGTGTATTTGCCTGTACTTGGGGAATGTTTTCGACCTGCCTATGGTCTCTTTCAAGATTAGCTTCCTTGAGACAAAATGTTGGCCTCTGAGTCCTCTTTCCGAGGATATCTCTTAAGAATTTTTTGAGTATGTACAGTGCCCTATGTGCCCATTTTGGTCCAGCCTGACAAAGCTGTCATCTTGCTGTGTGTTCCATCATGTTTTGATTGATTCTCATATGCTTTGGTTGTTTCTCACATGCCATATTTGAAGCGATATTTGTTCACAAGCTATTTCGGATGCTCGTATGCATACACTACTATAATTGGAATGGTCACACTGCCATAATTGGAATGGTCACACTGCCATAATTGGATGATTACTGCCATGATTGGAATGATCATACTCACATGCTATATTAAATGTTTTTTGTCATAATTAGGGTAGAAAACTCTACAATGGAAAGAAAGTAACAATTAGGGTAGAAAATCCTAAAAAATGGAAATAAAATAATAATTAGGGTAGAAAACCCTAAAATGGAAAGAAAGTAACAATTAGGGTAGAAAACCCTAAAATGGAAAGAAAATAACAATTAGGGTAGAAAACCCTAAAAAAATAGAAAGAAAATAACAATTAGGGTAGAAAACCCTAAAAAATGGAAAGAAAATAATTAGGGTAAAAAACCCTAAAATGGAAAGAAAATAACAATTAGGGTAGAAAACCCTAAAAAATGGAAAGAAAATAATAATTAGGGTAGAAAACCCTAAAATGGAATGAAAATAACAATTCGGTTGAAAATCCTAAAAAATGGAAAGAAAATAAAAATTAGGGTAGAAAACCCTAAAAATGGAAAGAAAATAATTAGGGTAGAAAACCCTAAAATGGAAAGAAAATAACAATTAGGGTAGAAAACCCTAAAAAATAGAAAGAAAATAGAAATTAGGGTAGAAAACCCTAAAAAATAGAAATAAAATTACAATTAGGGTAGAAAACCCTAAAATTGAAAGAAAGTAGCAATTAGGGTAGAAAACCCTAAAATGGA